>JAJVSH010000003.1:2549238-2573842 GCA_021460005.1 Tetramorium alpestre | reverse complement strand
ATATATATAAAAGAAATAATTGAAAAAAAATTGTAAAAGGCAAAACGTATGAAAATAATAACACAATAGCGTAATAACTTTTCATTAACGAATGCGATTATTGTTTTTCTTATACATATAAAGTAATTAATTAATTAAATTAGGATAGAAAATACGATCGTTCTAAAATAAAATTTAATTAAAATAATTAAAATTGTCTGATAATCAAAAGACATAATTTGCGAATAATTAGATTTTTAATATTCATTTTACAACTAGAAAAGAGTAATGAGTAGTAATTTAATGACATCCAACGGAAAATTGATATAAAGTCATGATTATCATAATCAATATCATAAGTGAAAACTCGCGGCGTCCGGGCACTTGCAGTGCGCGCTTGTTTCTCTGTTTAGTACTCGCACGGTTGAAAAGAAACCTCTGACCGACGTAAAAAAAAGGATAAATAGACGCAAGCTGAGATAATGCAGCGATGGATATATTTCAGAAAAACTACAACCGGCGAGAGTCGAGGTCGACGTTGCACGCGGTGCGTGTGCGTGATTACCGTGACGGCGCCACTACCACGGCGACGAGGCCCCCGGGGAATTTCGTACGACCACCCGGTCGCTTCTGCTAGCCTGGGAACGGGGGATCAAACCAATAGACTGCCGATAGCCCTTCCGATTATCGGGACGATTGATACTAGCGCGTGTCACCGCTCTTCTCCCGGCATCGACGGCGACCGATCGAATGGCTCGACGGCCACCTTCGAGGAGAATCAACTCAAGAACCGAGCGTCTTCCTCGCCAGGATTCTCGCCTGTTCCTCGCCCGTGCAATAACAACAGACTATCGATCCGACAACAGACTATGTGAACCGAATTATTAATAAAACATCAAATATTCGATTACTCCAACTCCGTCGTCCAACTGATTTCGGCAGCTAAAGAGAAGGACGGATAATTCTTCAAAAGTGTCAAAGCCAAAAGGCGTGGAATAAAGAATTAATGCTGATTTAGAATTCATTACAACTTGAATTAAAAATTGAAAAGAATACGCGATCAGATGTGATTATAAACATTACATTATTGTAGTATCTTAATTCTTTATAGTTGGTATCCTAAATTATTGCAACAATCTTGTATTTTTTTCTATTATCATACACCCGAGGATTGCTAATCTTTTGTTTACAAAGAAAGTGATTTAATTAGAAAGGCTTTGTAATTAGAAAGCTCTAATTACAAATGTTAGTTTTTTAGAAAATGTGGAAATTGTTAAAAAAAAAGACGTTTTCTAAACGTCGACAAGGTATGAAACGGACTTAGAAACAGCTCAGCATTTGTATTCTTATTTCTTTGAGTTTTCATTCGACTTAAAGCAGTTACCTGAAATAGAAACCTTTTGTGGAAGGTCTGCGAAGATTACCTGAGCGTTCGGGCACGCAAACAAATCAATAAACCGAATGGCGAGGGTTTGGGGATATCGGAGCGCCTGGCTGCTGTCCATCTGCCATCCGGAGGGTCGAGGGGCGGCCTCGGGGCAACGACCTGACGAATATTAGGAAACCTTCTGCTGTTTCATGGTGCCCCTGTCGCGATGTGTGGCCCGAAGCACTTGAAAGACTAACTCTTTCCTTCTGTCTTAGCGATCGTTCTCATATGTGAAGGCGGCGCGCGATCGTGCGATGGAGAGTCGACGGGTCGGGCCATCCCCCCACGATCCCCCTCTCGGACTCCTTACGACGACTTCTTCGGGCGATTTTAAAAGTCTTGGACGCGTCGCCGTCTATCAGGAGCGACGCATCGCCAACCGGGGACACGCACGTTTTTCACATACGTGAGCGCGCGAACGGGAAACGATAGGAAAGTTCGATTTTCCCGGCCGGCTCATGTTGCTCTGATAGTGCCGGAAGCAGCCGATTGATTGGAAACCGACCACCCACACCCAGAGAGAGAACGGATTCCGCTTGATCGCGCCGAACAGGATGATCGTACACCCCCGCGCGCCATACCGTCCTGGTGTCGAAAAAAAACCGGAGGAAGCTCTCGCGACGAATGACAAACGACACGAAAGTAAACTCCTTGGCGAACGTCGCCACCGTCAATAAATTAGAACAGAACGTGAGTATTTTGATATTTAAGACATGAATATTTATTCAAACACGTAAGTATATTTGCGCGAGAAATGCGCGAGAAACGCGTGAAAAGTGCACGAAAATTACAAGTTGAAAAAGAACTATATTTCAATCGTCATATCGCGCTAATTAAAAGCAAGAACGTCGTTGAGATAAGGCCTTGTTTTTCACTTGAAACGTACAAATAACGAAACGCTACATACGTTCGAATAAAAACAAAGTTAATATTCTGTCACGTGGGGCATATTAGAGAGATATTTTTACCTAATATTATCGTTAAGATATAAAATTATTTATTACGTTTTTCACTTACATTACATAATACAGCGCGAAGGAAAGAGAAGCATAAAATACGATCGATCGTCTCGGTAGGCTTTCGCCTCGCTTTCTGCTTTCCTGACAGTTCGTTTACCCTGCCGATAATCCTCCTCCGTTCGCTAATAATCCATCCAATTACACTGCGGTATGAAACCGTGCCCGTCCGCCAATCGCCGCATATAATGGGATATAATGATAATCTCGCGAACAAAGGAAACTGGTGGAAAATCCTAGGGTTGCATGCGTCGACAGGGGGTAGTCCTTTCTTCTCTGTGACGCGTCGAACAAGGGCAGGCATGACCCGTATATGACCATTTGTCGGAGTTCGACCGATCTAACAACTGTTATTGTACAACATTATCTTATCTCAACGTCAGATGTGCTTGCGTATATTAATTTGTCAGAGTTGTATACGTATCTGCTTCCGCGGATTAATCCTTCAATTTATTAAGCACCCATCTGTAGTTAATCACTTTGCAATTTATAATTTTCGTAAATATTAAGACAAATATATTATATGTATCACTTTACCAGTTTTCGATTATGTCAAACGCAACGCGCCAATGTCGATTTTCTCTTTAAACAAAAATGGCAATTTTAAAGAGAATTTCCGGCATTATCCGGGCAACAGATCTTGAGAAACTACTGGGAAGTAATTACTTGTTTTATCTGAAAATTCAAATCGTTATGATTTCGCTTGCTCAACTCATATCTCGTACTTTTGTATCGCGATAATAACAATAGATTACAATCGCGTAGATTATTTTATAATGAAATATTTGATAATTATTGTACAGTAAAGGACAACGGTCTGTTAGACGATCGATAACCCGAGTTTATTCTCCAACGCTTTATTAAATCTTCATCAGCATAATTTCCTCAAAGCACACATTGCACGTGCGTAATTCTTTACGATTTATACGCAGACGAATAAACGTTGGGCGATCGTGCCGAATGCGAGCCGGCAAGGGACTACCGCAATTAGAAGCGGCAACGGCTGGCATTCGTAAAGGGGAAGCAAATGCCGAATCGCCTCTTCGCCTTCCTGATCGCCGGATAGAGTTTCTATGAATGGTTTGTTAGTGCCCACACCCTTTCGCGACCGCTTCTCGCCACCACGGAACAATCGTGCGAGGCCAAATAAATCGAATCCACGGAAAGATACGGACAAACGTCTTTACATTCGTACACGCTCCGACAGAAGGCTGCGGTCGGTCGAGGGCAGCACCCCATCGAGGGTTGTTGCCGCGGACAGCAAGATGGCGGCCCAGCACCTCCAGATGCTCGGACATTATGACGTCCTGATCGTTGTCACCGCATTCCTTTTATGCGGAATCACTCAGGCGAAACGACCAAGTCTGGGCGGGGAAGCAACTCGACCGTTTTGGTCGGCGGGTTCAATTAGCTTCACCACCCACAGAGGCCACGCGACCACGCGACCACGCCTCACGGTAAATCTCCCTGGGAAAGAGAATCGTAGCCGACAACTTGTCTTAATCAGCTTAGATACTGCCTCGATACCGCGTCTTAACAGATCGTTTCAAAAACATACAAAATGTCTCTTATCATTTGAACGTTAATTGAATTTTCGTGTGTCGAAAGATAAGATCTCTACGATAGACTTAACTACAGCTCTAGCAAGGTCGATGAAACGAGGCGATAGGCAGCCATCGCTGACGCATGCCTGAATCATCGTTGGCGTGACGTCATCGGAGGGCGACCCAACGCCCATCGATATCCCCACGTCGTCCGTCCGCGTCGACCACGACGAGATCGATCGCGGCCAGCAACCGGGACGGACATGCTGTCCTGTTACGGCGCACCGAGATTCTTTTATTCTCGATTGATTGACCCAGGTCGCGGTCGGCCTTCTTGGCCGCGACAGCCCGACTAGGGTGGCGTCCCAAGCCGATCGATCGACCTGGCGATTTCTCCGGGCTCATATTACCCTGTGACACGGAGAAGTCGCTCCATTGTCCTCGGCTTTCTTGGCGCGTGCCAAGACGCTACTTGCCGTTCGTGGCCATTCTCGCGCCCTTTTCGATGCTCTTTACAGGAGGAGAGAGAAAGAGAGAGGAAGAAAGAGGACCGTGACAGTCGGTGCCGGAAGCCGCTTCCCCTTTCGTTCTCCTCCCTCGAGTGCTGTCTCTCCTCCCTCGAGTGCTCGTCTCTCCGCGAGTGCCAGCTCGCTACTCCCAAGAGAACGGCATCGGAATAATGCCAAGGAGACTATCGATTCCCTGGTTTCTCTCGCCCGTTTCGCGCATTACACGCATAATGAGAGCAAGTACGGACACCCGGCGGCGCATACAGACACGGATAATAGCTCGGATACGTGGTGGACAAACTAGGGAAAATTGCTTTGCATTCGGCTTCTCTTCTCATGTTCCTTTCAAATGCTAACTCCACCGCGATCATTCACTCCTTGCACCCGCTTTCTGCAAATTACTCCTCGCTCATGACACCCTGATACCTAACGGTAACCACCTGCCCTGGTTGATTGACGACGATCGATTTAGATGGGGAAAGCAGCGGACCAGCGAGAACAAGGGGAGCCTGCGATTGATGACGCCGTCTCCGGCACGAATCGGGATCTTGAAAAAGATATCGGATGAGTGAGTAGTTGTTCAATAACGATTTTTTGTCGCAAAAAATAGAAATGATTAGAACAACTAATTCGACTTAGAACGCTCGTTCGTATTATAGGTACTATAAATATTATTCTTTTTCGTTCTAATTAATTTAAAAAGATTTCGATTACGTTCAAATCATTTTAAACAAGTCGACAGAATTTTAGACTTGTTTTTAATAAGATGATAATTGGAAAATAATTACTTTCTCAAAGATGATTTCAATGTAAGAAACTGAAATAAAAAAAAAAAGCTATGCTCGATGCATATTTTTCGAGATCATAAAGCATATTTTTGTTATACTTGAAGGATTGAATATTTACACATGTTTATGGCTGTAGATCAATAAATAAATTTACCAATATATAAATATATAAAAAGAATATCTATGCACATTAAAAATTCTAAAAAACCCTCGCGATTTCGTTGGATAAAAATATGTTCTTGGAAGACAGAAAACCTAACTTTCGTGTGCAATTGAATTGGATTTTGCAGAGAGTAAGTATTTCTCAATGAAATGTAGCCCTTTGTGAGTATTGTAAATTTCGCTCAGGATTCTCGAAAAGGGACGATGGCGAGATCCTTCGTTGGCCTCCACCGCGGCATATTTGCCGCGAGATCCGAAGGCCGACTGGTCCCCCGAGGCTTCTTTTGTGATCATGTAGCCCTAATACCATTGACATCTGCGCGATTTATCTTTCTTCAGCCGGGACAAATTGAATTCGTTGCGCTAGAACGACGAACGTGTCGCGCCGCATCGTCAACGAAGCTCCCGAGGAATTTGAAACGAGACACCGTCATTGCCGCTCGTTTTCCTCGCGGGAAACACCACCGCAACAACACCATGGTATCCTGATTGTACGTGCCCCGTCACTATAAAAACAAAGATGCCAGACGCGCGCGTCGCGACAAGTGATGATGAGTCATGCGTTTTGCGTCGAATGATGATTTCCGGAGATGGTTCGAAGCGCGAAAGGCTAAATGAAACTAAACGAGAAAGGTGAAAAATTTCCTTATTTAGAATTTTAATATACTTTTTAATATCATACTTATTTTGCTTTTTTCTTTTGTAACGTTGCTTCTTTGTATTATTTATGTATTATATATATGCATCATTATAATATTATATTCTCTACATAATAATTGTATAGGTAGAAAAACATAAAATACTTTATTCTTTTACGTACCAGCTTGTGAAACCTTTTTATGGACGCGTTTCTCTTTAATGCAAGCAGAATAATACAAGTATTATTGAATAACATTTTTTATCTCCTTCCTTAATTATAATAATATTATTATATTATCTATATTATTATAGATATTTTTGTTTCTCTTTAACAGATTTTGTTAAATAATTCAGAATAAAAGTTCTTCTTTAACATACTGAATGTCGTGCCAATCATCGATAACTACCACTGTAACTTTCAATGATGACGCCGCGCCGCGCCGTCGCGCCAGTGACGGGCAAAAAGCTATCAAACTCAAAAAATCTACTCGTGAAAATTACCATTTGTAATTATAAGTAGTAAAAATTTTAAGTAATATAATAAAGTGAAAATTTAAAATAATAAATGTAAACACTACGCATACTTTTTCATAATACAATTATTTGTCCTGATGTGAATTTAATAGAAATTTTTACTTCGGCATAAACGGAGAAGCAAGTGAATTAAGTACATTATTTAACACGTTAATATACTATAAATTTATTGTTTTAATCGTCAGATCGAGTTCTCGTGCTTCTTTCGTATAATAGAAGCTCGTAATTTTGAATGCGCGAGAATAGTCATTTAGGCCCGACGCGCGCACGTCGACACGCGGTCCAGCGCGTGGTATCAGCGCTGACAGGCGTCAGTAATCCCCAGGAGATCAGGAAACCGACCCGGGCCACGTCACGTCGCGTTCCACCATCATAATATCCTAATACTCGGTGTCTACTCGTTTCTGTCCGCGGCGACAAACCGAGATAATTTACGAGGCTATCGACCGACTACGCTACCTCCCTCCCGACTGCGCGCTGCGACAAAAGCGAGAGGCATACTGACAGAGAATCCGATCAAGAATCATTTATAATAAGTAAATTGATAAACTGTTGTTAATTATTCTTCTCACAATTTAAGAATAATTATCGATGATAATTAGTTAATTTGTTTACTGCTTACATCTTACTGATTATTGTAGACGACTCCTAAATGAAATATATTGCCGTTATAATGTTCATATTCGAAGAATCTACAAAATTCACGGCGAGAACGTAGAGAAAATGTGTTTAATTGAACAGTTTACCGAAATCATAATCAACAGGAAACGAGTTTATTAATAAAGCCCGACGAAACAAATTGCATTCACTAATAATTTTGCACACAACGTAGACATCGGTCATCACATTCCCGATATAAAGAGATGATTAGGTTCATTGTCGAAAACTGAGATCGCGCCAAGATGGACTTCTTTCGTTGACACATCGATCCCGCCGGAAATGCGGGGCGACACGATCTGATCATGATTTCCTGGTACCGTTGACATCCAGGCGATTTGTCTTGCCTTGCCACGAGGCAAACGCAATTTTATGGGTAGGGTTTATATGCCCGCGGCCAATCGACGCGGCGCACTTGCCACGATGGTTCGGTGAGCTCCGGCAAGGGCGTTTCTCTACCTTGAAGTCTCCATGGTTTCCTGATTCCGTGTTCTTCCGTGCTCGAAAAAAAAAACGCACTTTTTAACGTGCATCGATTTTTCGGCGACTCTCGAGTTCGCCGATTTGAGGAAAACGCCCAAGAAACTGGCAATTAGCATGTAATTGCTATTTAGCGAACATGTGAACAAGAATTCTTGTGGAATGTACACAATTGATCGCAGATCAGGAGAGATTTCAGGTTTGAATATTTTTGTATTCTTTTAAAGAAAAATCATGAAAATATACATATAAAAAAATAAGAACAATTTTTTGTTAATTATTGGACGTAAGACCAATTGATTATAAAAATTTTATTAAAACACGCCGCTTTTTTGAAAAAAAAACTCAACAAGAAGTAGCACTGTTGCAAAGGAGAGAAAAAAAGATACAGTGCGCAAAACTCAGTTTCCGTAAATCGAAAATAAGCGTTGTACGCCGGAGCGAATCGCACCGTGTCCCACTTTTCATGCTAGCCGAGCCGTCATAGTCGCGAGCCACAATCACGCTATGATTTCCTGATCGAGTTATCCGGAAGTTGATAAAAAAAGCAAAAGGTCTCGATGACTCACCGAAGTCCCTTACGCGAAGTGCGCTTATCATCTGTCATAAAATTAGTCTAAATTGTCGAGCCCGTTATCATTTTCCGGTTTTTATTTCCGGTAATCATTTGAGAAAGATGAAAGAACTGAGCAATTCCAACCCGTACGCTTCCTCTTCCGCTTTCAACGATTCGATTGTAAAATTCATAACAAAAATATGACGTTCCCCGCATCCCATTGTTGCATTTAGGGTCCCTTACGCGCCCTAATCGTTTCTTGTCCTCCTGCACGCGTACCCTCCACGCAGAGATGATTGCCTAATTCCATCTTCCTCGGTGCCAATTAGTATTCATGCGCAGTCGTTGATGCTCTCGACGAGGGCCTGGGCCTTGGTTGTTCTCACGACGCGCGACGGTGAGGACAACGATGACGAGCCCTTTTGTCGGCGATGACGCTGTAAACAAAAGGCTACGGGCGGGTCGCTTAACACTCTGATTTAAAGATAAACTAACGCAACAGGAACTCATGATCCGCGAAGGGCAACCCCGGGGCCGCGAAATTCCGCGAGGCACCCTTCACGGAATTCTGAGTGAGCCCTTTTATGGGGGACCCCGCGACTCTTAATCCCTAAAGGACATACGCCTACGCACTTTTACTAGGGAACCATGAAGAAAGGACTGGTTGAAACACGTGCGAGAGCCCTTTGGCAGTCCTGAGAAGGGATCCAGGCGCCCATAACGGCCTCTTCCCGTACCGTATTTACCAACTTTCCGGAATGCGTTAATGTAATAACGCGCCCACGTCGGCCACGAGAGCGACCGATGCGGCACGACGCGGCGCGGCGCGACGCGACGCGACGTGCGCCGCAAAACTTTCATTTTGCGAAGCCGCATCCATTTCCTTAGTTAACGAATACGGAATACAATACGGAACACAAAAACAACCTGGCACTGTATGTATATGTAATGTATATTTCACGTCCTTATTAAAAAAAATACGTAATGCAATATTATATAATTCTTAAGAGACTGCATAACGAGCAGTACGTGATACATGCGATAATGATTGTGATTAATATGCGGAATTTGTTTCGAAAAGTTGTACTATATTAATATAAAATGTTATATATACATATATACAGCGTTGTATAGTGTTACATGTATAAGTTGAAGAGAGATATTCGATGAAACGTACTCGACTCTTAACGACGAAAGTGGTTTCCGGCTATCTACGACTTCGCCAAGGGCTTCGAGAGGTGAAAGTCAAATCAGCGTTGAAGTTTAACAGGATATCATAAACCGGTCGACAAATTTTTGAGATCAATCCTCTTGGGTAGTCGTTTTACATGAGTACATCATACGTAGAACAATATCGATCATAACGTATTTAATCGTATATTTACGATAAAAATTTATTACAGAAAAATACAAGGATTACTATTTCTTTGTAGCGCTTCGAATCGACAGAAATATTATGATACGTGTGAAATGATATAGTATAAACTTATACAATTCTAATTAGAAAGTTATAAGACAATAATAATATAAAATCGAGCTCAATTTTTACGAAACTATCTACTTTATAGCTCATAAAAAGTTTCACACTTTCTATTCTTTGAATATAAAAATGACATTTCTCTAAGTTTATGCTAAATGTTGTTTTATTAAAACAATTTCTTACTTTAAGACTGGAATTCGACATTCTTCGCTTATTCGACAATGTAACCCTATTGATAGTCTGAGACAATTAAAAGCAAAAATAGGACAGAGCGGTCTGTCGCGAGCTTCGCATTGCTCATCGATGTCTCTTCGGCGAATCTCTTTCGAAAAGAGAAATTCGCCGTTGGATTTCAAGCGCTGTCTACCTAGCGCTCCTCGAGATATGCTCTCCTAATCGGTGTCACCAGCTGACTTCCCTTCGACGGCGACACTATTGTTGACGAGGCACGTGCTGAGCGCGTCGTAGAATTACAATCGCGCATCGAGCGCGGAACGAATCACGCGCGCGTTGACCCCTTTAGGGCCATCACGCGAAGGGCCGTATTCACAGGGTCTTAGAACACGCATGTAAGTCTTTTGGGGACTCTTCGGCCCTGACTGTTGCACCATAATCCCTACCAAAAGGGCAATGGCGCAATGGCAGTCGACAGAGCCATGGCGCCGAAAGCCTAATCATACACTTCGCGTGATTCTAACATTACCGTTCCTAGCAGAAGCAAGAAAAAGAAAATAGAAAATTCTTATGAATAATATTTATCTAAATTAATACGGTTTTGGAAACTACCTTATTAAGTTAATTAAGTTAAGTTAAAGTAAAATGAAAATTAACATATTTCGCTGCGCAAGAAAATAATTCAACTCTGCTCGATTCGCGAATCAATATTTACGTGTCTGCGGATGCACGCGTCGCTGAAACTGCAGAGTTGCTGAAATTGTGAAGAAATTTTTTCTTTCAACAATATTTCCGTATGAAGAGAAAATTATTTATCGCGAAATGTACATCGTTTGCGTGATACTGATAATAATTGATATTAAATCATTAATCATGTTTTAAAAGTTTTTTAATCTTTTAATCACATGCATTCACTTTGTACACATCGATTCACACGGATTTCTATAATAATTGTGCAGTATCTCAAAATTATTTCTCACTTTAAACTTTATTCATTTAATGCAGCTGCGTTTACTATCGCGCATGCATAAGTTTACTATCGCGATTAAAAACGGTGATTTGAATGCGTTCACGGAAGGCTCAGTCGCGTGCAACAATTAAACCAGTCTATGGTAGAGTTTGCTTCTTTATTTTTTAAATAATGACATTAAATAGAAATTCCATTTAAATGGAACTAGTAGAAGAGTTTTAAATCTATTTGAATAGAGTTTTCATTTTGCGAGAAATCCTTAAATTTAAATTGTTTCGAATTTGAAAATAAATAACGTATGATTAAAAGCTTTGTAAATAGAAATTTTATTCCAGATCGGTCGGAAGAATCATCGGAGCAATGTACGTAGTTTTAGTTACGGTGCACGCGCACTTTCGGATATATGTATAGCTGTAGCTCGTAAAACGCTCAGGCGGAAGTGGTTTCACTTTGGTCAACGATACGGAACCGTATGCAGCGGTACGTCGCAGCATATGCGTAGCCACGGCGCGTTGCGTCGCGTTGCGTCGCGTCGCGTCGCGTCGCGTTGCGTCACGTCGCATAGCGTCGCGTGGCTTCGCTTCGCCGCTTTCATGTTCGCCTGATGAAAAAAATGAAGTTGGTTTTGTATGTTCCTTTTTTTTCCTCTTATTTAACTGGCCGCGCGCGCGCGACACCAACGATACTACGCGCGATTAATAACGTGTGTCGCGTCGGTTTCGCGTATCGGGCTGCACGTTCAAAGGGTTACGCAACCTCAGACGGACACGTGTCGGCAAGTAGAACAGGGATTCATGAAGACGGACAAGGTTTAGATCGCCGTGCGCGGCCCTACAAAGGCGTGCGTGCTTGAAAAGCAGCGAAGGAACGCGAAAGGACGACAGAAGAAGAGAAAATCCACGATTAAAATAATAAATGACTGATTCAAAGTTTGATAATTTATTCGTGATCCTTCGAAATCACAAAGATTTCTTACTGTTTATAATTCTTTATAATTTACATTGAAACTTGCAAATTGTATTTTTATTATTATTTATTATACATATACTTTGCTTTTTCCCTGTTTTCTTCTTTCTAAAATAAAAGAATTTTAAGTAGAATCTAAGACTGCAAATTTTATAAGTATGCAAAAACATGTTATTTTATATTTATCTAAATAATATATTTAGAATAAATGTATTTATATTGCCCCACACACACACACACACACACACACACACACACACACACACACACACACACACACACACACACATACATGTCCATCGTTCGCAGAATTTAAATAATTTTACAGTCGTGGAAAGATCCGTTTATTGTTCGAACGGAGTAGCCAATGACGAAAATCAAAGGTTGCAGCATTATTTACAACCGCTTCTTGCCCGATAAGTTTATTTTTTTCACAAAGCGAAATTGCTGTTTACTCGAGGTTCGTTACGATATCACATTGAAGAAGGCAATTAGGACGAATTTTTCTAGTTTTATCAACTTTCGAAAGAAAATCTCGCTCGATCGACCTACGTCCCGGATCAGCGACGCAATCCTCGTTATCTGATGTACATTGCCCGGAATTTATATAATTGCGAACGATGGCAGATTTAACAGTGCAAAGTACAGTCATGGGAGAATATTTGACGCACGTTTCAGCGAACAAATATTTTTCACGCAAACAAAAATTTTAACGTCTACTTTTTAACGTTTACATATTGAATTCACGTCATCGTCGTGACATAGTACATAAATATTTATGCATTCGTCTCAACATTAGCTTAGTGCGATTGAGAGAATTTTTATTTCGATCGATTTTCTCGAGACGCGATTTTCTAAAGTTAAATAGTCGTTAAACGACTCTGGAGAAATATCCGAGGTATCTAAAGTACAAATAAAACTGACATGTAACTGAAACATGAATACAGAAATTTTACTACATGATAAAAACGATAAAAATGATAATATATGACATGTGCCAGACGGGCACTCACCGTAAATTGGTGATAAACTGCACTATAATTATATAGATGCGAAGACTTGTTCAGATACATTGCGCAAAGCACGATGCTGCTGCTAACTGCATCAGATGCGATCGAGCTCCGACGGATAATTAGCAATTTAGTTGAACGGCGCTTCGTGTGGGTTGCTTTACGTGCCGGCGCGGCGCAGCGAGGTAAATCACTTTGCAGCGCGGCCGAGCCCGAAGGTCGCCTTGCACGGAGGCGCATGTAAATGAATGGGGATTGGATAGGGCAATGTAACAGGGTAGCAAGGGTTGCCAGGAGTGTTTCAAGGGCTCCTTCAAGGTCAAAAGGGGGACGGCAGTCTGTCGTTTATATCATTAAAGACCCACGTTATGGCGTACATGGCTGCCCACGCGAGAGCAACGCCAGCGGATTTCCACGTTCGATCCCTCTTTCTTTCCCTTCTTCATTTACACTGCTCTCTTTATTTATCATTTTTTTACAGTAGACAACTGCACGTAATATTGCAGATTTAGCTAATTAATTGATTAACGAGCGAACAGAAAAACTGGTTTTGTAAGCAAGTCATCTCGTAAAAGTATTTCGAAGTCATGCTGTATAAAAGAAATACAGTCTTTCGACATATATTAATTATATATTTAATATTAAAGTTATAATTATAGATTTAATTAAATTGTAATACGCGCGGAAAATGTGTTTTGTGTAAAAATAATAATTTTTTTAAAGCTATTGTATTTAAAGCTATCCAGAAATGATTGCAAGGTTAAATACAGACAGACGGCGCGGCGGTTAAAAATTGCGATTCCGACGCGATTCCTACTGGCGGCCGGGCCGGCGATGTTAGAGGCTGCAACCCCCAGCATTCCGCTCAGCTGTCATTCATACTTTTCGTGGTAATCACGATGCAACAGTCGTACGATTCGGCTACCAAGCCCGCAGGAACAGCCAGGAGTACCGCGGGCCTGGCGCACGTTCGGCGGTGACGATTTCGCAATGTTTTTTAAGTAACCACGAGAGAGTCTCGGGGGTGCGAGGTATTAGGAATTCACGATCGGACAGGAGGACGATTTTCACCCCTACGGGGGTGACTCGCGAAGGGGGATGCTGGGGATATATATGAGGCTTCGTTTACGCAGGCAGAAACCCGGGGTCGATGGCACCCCATAGGGCGGTGCGCCAATTCTATGGCGCGTTACCGGCTCTCGCTCGACCCACCCGTATATCGATCGGTTCGACGTACCTAAGCCGGAAAAGAGCTTTTGTGTTCGCCTGTCATCGCGCGAAGCCTGTTTCATATCTTATTTCAATGGATTTTCAATGAGGCTCGTCAACAATAGTTTCGCCATCGCAACTTTGTCAAACATGCTACCGCTGACCGCTAAAAAGTAAGAATCTCTGAAAAAACAGTCGATACATTTTCATCACAAGTGAAATTTTTCGTACAATAAAGCTAGAATTAAAATCAATATTGTTTATTAGTTTAATACTTGTTAAAAAAATTTCACTTGTAAACTTTTTTGGATGGTATAATTTCAACAAGTTAATTTATGTTCAAGAATCTATAATAAAATCTCACTTTCACAAAAATCTCGATTGTAGCATTCTTCGCAGCACTCTTCATGTGCATAAATCACTCCCGCATACCTGTTCGTCTTTGACGAACAAAGATTGACCTCGATGCAACGAGGCTATGCGTTTTGCTCCTACCTGCAAGAAACTCTCTTGGCGATCTCTTTTGCGCGATCGTATCGTCAAGGCGATCACGCTACCGCACCTTGGCGATGCGAACAACGGTTGTTGCGCTACTTAGGACGGAGGGAAAAACGGGGACAACTTAACGAGCACTTGAGTGTCTTTGATCTGGTTTAATTAGCCGCGAGTCATTGGACTACCGGCGGATTTATCATGTCGTATCGTCCGAGAAGAGACGCGTTTCTAGGAAGAGGCGGCTCTTACAAAAAGGGCGGTCCTTTTGAAGTACTTTTGACGATACTCCGTCGGATTCCGTAGAAACGGTGCTTAATGATCTGCCTCGAACGGGGCTGTTACTCACAAAGCGTCAGTCAGTTTCGACAAATTCCTCTCGAGTTCGACGTTACAAGAAAATCGACGAAACTGGGAAATATATCTGTGAAAGAAACTGCTGTGAAAAAAATAAATAGCCCGTAAGTATCTTTTGAAATTCTGTACTTTATATCAATTCCTGTTGACATGTATGTACATAACAAACGCTAATGCGGTGAATACATCTTTTGAATTAAAATAGATAATGATGTATCAAACGAATTTATTTCTTTTACATTCATTTTTACACTCATTTTCATGATATTTATGAAATATCGATTGTTTCAGAAAATGTGACAAGATTCGGCGCATTTTTGTAATAGAGAAGAGATCTGTTAAAGCGACGTGGCAATCTTTGTTTCGTGTTTCCATCTTGAAACCGAACCGTCCGGAGAAAGAGAGCTCCCAGTTGAGTCCTCTTCGAGGAGTGGGGCGGAAACGTGAAGTTCAGACGGGTCAGCAGAAATTTGAGTGATTAGTGCGTGGTCGATCAGTGGACTACAGAGATCATCGAGGACGCTTGACCGTGACCGTGTCATCGCCGTGACATTTTTCAAGCGTCACGATCTTTCTCAGTATAATCAGCGTGTCTGCAGAATATTCGCAATCTCGGAAATCAATCGAAAAAGAAAGTTCGTCGCAACACTCAGTATCGTTTAAAATTATTTACATTAAAGATTATTCAAATTTAAAGGCCATTGCAAAATGACGTATAATATAACTCTATAGATAAAAAAAATTGAAGATTGTGCTTAAATAAAAAAGCTAATTAAAGACTTCTAGAAGGATCGAGAAAACGTTAGCGACTTGAAATGCTGTCGATTAGTACCGTAAGACTGAATGCGCGAACGCGATTAAAATTTCATTTATTTTGAGACGGATGCTCAATATCGAGACCGCCGCCGACACGAGTGCTATCATTGGCGCTTTTGCGTCAATCGATTTTTTCATTATTATTACCGCTTATCGCGCGGCTTACATAGTGGCTAGCAGTGATGAATTGTCCCGTCGACCAGACAGACATTTAGAGCTCACGAGATCTTCGTAGAGTCGACGCCAAGGACGTTGCATTGTCTTTCTGCAGCATTTAAAGCGAAAAGTGTTCCACCTTCAATTGACCAGACGAATTTTCAAGGTCCAGGCTTCTGGACGTTTACGGCTATCAAGTTTCAAGAAAGTGAAGTGATAAGAAAAAAGACATTCCTATTATATAGTTTATAATTAGTTTTCGTTTAAAAAATACGTTAACGTTGAGTTAACATTAAGACACTGTGATAACATAATTTTGTCGATATATCGTGTATCGACGAAATTTTTACTTGCTTCTGAAGATGCCAATGTTTTAAATATAAATTTGGCACTCTCTCGTGAATCAATATATATGTAATACGATAAAATTATCGTAAGACGGACGACGTAAGACACTGTAAAAAGTGTCACTAAAAGTGTAACAAGTTATACACATCAACGTAAAGATTGTGGATATCTCTTAATACGAAGAATATTTCAACATGTCTTTTCTGAACGGAACTCTGATGGCGTTGGCCTATACAGCCAACATGATGGCTACCTTACCTGAAAAAACAGATCCAAAGAACATCAGCGTAGCTCAGAATATCACTACCACGACCTTATCACCGGAAGAGGTGGAGAACAAATTCGATTTGGACGATCGTAAGTGTCAATTCCGAAACCTTTGCTTTTACTTTCAAAATAACTCTCTGTATCTTATAGTTAAAGTTAAAATATTTCGTGAAAGAAACGGGAGTACGAAAAGGAAAATAGGACAATAATCTTTGCTTCCTTCTATATATGTTTTTGCAATAAAGTCATATTTGATTTGAAAGTCGCAACGGCTAGAAAATTAAGAAAATATCTGAAAGACAAAAGTCAGAAAAGAATTGCACTAAAGAAAATAAGAGTCACATATATAGTCACGTGCGATCGTATACTGTGTACTGATCACTAATCGCTAATCTCTAATGGAGACAAAACATCAACGGGGTCTTCGAGGAACTGATAGAGCCGCGCGCGGAGATATCATGGACGCGCTGATAACCCCTGAAGAATAATCCGTAGTAACGCTCGAAACGTCGTTTGATGTTAGTGAAGGACGGCGTATAAATCAGTTAGATATGCATACCAAAATATTTGCCACTGACGCAGTGCAAAACTTTATATAATTTCGCGACGCGAATAACGATTCCTAAACGCAGTTTCCTAAACGCAGAAAAATTTTGGGATCATTTTGTATTTCTATATCTTTTTTTATCTATAACAAATTATTACCAAAATATATGGATAATTAAATTATAGGATTTATGAAAATGGTTAAAATTACAAAACTTAACGTTTTCATAGCTGACAAAGATTCAAGACGCCTCGAACATGATAGCCCGATGTATACAAGAGTATAATATATCATTTGACCCACAGGCGTAATCAAATATTATTTTTACTTTTAAATATTTTATAATTGTATAATATTTAAGCCCTTGAAGATCGCAAACTAGAAAAATAGTTATCTTCTTTTTTTAAGTAAAGATTTCACGATAGTTATCTGACTTATTTTAACAAATTAATAAAATTGATGATTATTTTAACAAATTAATAAAATTAATCTTCAAGTTGAATAAATTAAATTTAAATTGCGTGGTTGCACTAAATCTTTAGTTTCTAAGTGAAGATTTCACGATAGTAGGTTGATTTAATTTAAGAACCTAATAAAATGCAACTTCAAGTTGAGTCAAGTTTCAATTGAACTTAATAGATTGCTATTGCTAAATCTTTCTTGCGGTTAAAAACAGAGTATAAAGATATCTTTTTATTAATTAGAATGGTACATGTGGCGATGCTACGAGCCATACGGTTGCTTTTACATCGGATCACCTTGGTCCGGAGAGAACCGACCGGTATCTACATTTCCGGCACGCCCGGACAGCATCAATCCTCGTTACATCCTTTATACGCGCGAACAAACCGAAAAGCCTTACGAATTGAAGATCGATAAATTCGAGACGATCCAGAAATCGCCTTTGAACAAGGAGAACAATTTATATTTCATCATTCATGGATTTCTGGATAATGGCGACAAAACATGGGTTTTGGTGAGTGCCTCTCAAGATTTTTAAAAAAGTCGACATTTCGTAGATGTCCCTCAAGAAAAAAAATTTAAAGTTAACGAGACTAATGATTAAAGACATTTTCCAATTTGTAAGGATTTATTAACTTGTTTATTATTACAAGATATATCGAGTTTTCATATTAACTCCTTCATAAATACAAAAAGAATGACGATATAATTAAATAAATGTTACATATTTTGTTATTATGTTTACATATTTTGATAAACGTATTTTGATAGAGAGTGATGAAGGAGTTGCTGTTTCGGGAGGATTGCAACGTTGTGATCGTCAATTGGCTCGCCGGTGCTGGACCACCCTACACGCAGGCGGTGGCGAACACGCGACTGGTGGGCGCAATGACAGCTCGCTTGGTGGCACAGCTGATCGAGATCACGGACTTACCATCCTCGAAGACGCACTGCATCGGGCATAGTTTAGGCGCTCACACTTGCGGTTACGTGGGATACAATTTGCGAAGTCGCTACAACTATAAGCTAGCTCGAATCATAGGTAAAGTAAAATCAATCGTCGGCATAAAATTTTTATATACAAAATGTACGTTGGCTACGCCGCGCGGGTAACTGTTTCCATGTTACGCGATATGACATAGTTGTCGTCGTGCAATAATCAGCAAGTGAGTCTTCATACAGTGCGGATGAATAAGCAGGAATGAAAAATGATTGATTAAATAATCCTCCGAAGATTACGTATGCAACAAGAAAGCCAGGCTTCTTTATGAGAGGTTCAAGAAGCGATTGCGAGAGAGAGGAGAGTGTCAAAAGCCTCTTTATGCAAGGCTGAAGAAGTGATTGCAAAAGGAAAGCGCAAGAGCAGGCGAAAGGAAATCGCAGGATGAAGTCATAGAAATATGCGAAAGAATAGTATGAAGCGGTTGTTACGGTGCCTTTTCTAATTCTTCCTCATTTTTCTGCTTGAAATCGGTCAATGTCGAGTGGGTCGCCTGTCCCCTCCTGCAGTCGCAAACAGCTCGGAGCATTACGAAGATAGCCGATTGAATCGCAGATGATCAGGATAGCAGTCGTCGCAGAAGCGTCTTGCTTGAAAAGGTCCAACAGGTCGATCTCGAGACGTTATTAACGTAAAAATAGAAATGAAAAATTATTTCAATAATAAAATAATAAAAAATCAGATTTCTCGAACCATAACGTCGTCCTTGGTTGTAAAGTCACTTTAAGCTTAAAAGTCAGGGGAAAAAATGAAGTTGTACGAGCGGTGGAAGTAACGCATACAAAATCTCTGAGGAATATGAAACATATTTGCTCTTTCGATTGTTTATCATACGCATATGTTATAATATCTGAAACGTATATTTAAACTTTCCATCGGAGTTTCCATTACACAAACTTATAATTTAAATGGTCAGTGAAATTTTTTCAAACGTAATGAGCTAAGACTCGAGCAAATGACAATACTTGCTTGTCGCTGCGACAAGCAAACGTAAGACAATCGTCGTTATGGTAAGTGTAACGACTGTAAAATCATGTTTACTTTCATTGTACTTTCTGTACTGTGAGACTTGTGCCATCGGTGAATTTATGTATATGATATCGAGCAGCGAGACGAGTATTGTTCGAATACGATGACGGTTTGGAATCCTTCTGTCGTGGCGGAAATTAAAAATCGAAAATTCAGGGATGTAATCGTCACATGAAGGTACTCTCTTCTCTTTCCTGCGTAATTTTTTGCCGTAAATCGCATCGCTATTAGGCAATTTGCTTTAGCAACGATAAAGCGATCGGAAATGTACGGAAACGAGCTTGTACATCGAGAGAAATAGCCTCGCGAAATTTCTACCCCCGATAGAATCGATGGGATCGAACGCACCCGATCAGAGGTGGACGGGTTTGGTCGTTACGTAAGCTATCGATCCCATCGGGAACTACCAGGATAACAGAAGAAGGCATGAAGTGTGTTAACAAGGGCGGCGGCGGGGCCTATATCGTCAATGGCTGCGAGGCAAGCCGCAGAATTCGCCGAGGGTCGGCGAATCGACGCCCTCTCTCCGCCTCGGCGCGATCACGAGGCAGGACATCCCCTAACGAGGGGTAGTCTCGGATCGCGAGTGCGGTCGACGGGACGAGACATGCGTCGAGGATGCGAGCGAGATCCGTGGCTCCTGGACACATCCGGAGACGAGATTGCGGTAAACAACCAGAATAAGAGAGCACGTTGTCCCAAGAAGTGGCAGAGTAGCAGGAGGATAGGCCTCGTCCGAATAAGGACGAACAAGATAATGGGATATCATCAATCACAGGCGTGAAAGAGTTGCGGCCTGAGGAAAATTGTTGAAGCGAAATGCAAGTTCTCGTCAATTCATCGCCGCGCATTAATAAATCTTTTCTACATGAAACATTCTATTTTTGCTGCGCTCAGTGATTATTCATAAATTTGGTCCAGGGGGACGAAAACCGCCTTGAACCGCGTGGTATAGGAGCAATGATTCCTCTTCATAAAAAACTAACTAAGTGGTTAACGTATTGTCTCTACAAACTGCAAAATAACTTCCGTCTTTGCGCAATGTAATACGATATTACGATGGGGTATTCAGTAGTCCTTATGTGAATTGAACCATGTGTGCCTTACAAGTCGAGCGAGACGAACGATCATTAAAATCGCAGAACAATATATATTAAGAACGATATAATTCTATGTGATTCGCGTCTTCAAAACTTGTTCGCGTTGTTTCGCTAGCATGCATCGGAATCGAAAATTCAAAATTTCTATTGTGACACGGATAATTTCATAACTATTAGTAATTATTTATTGATATAGGTACACATAAATTTTAATATGTATAAATTCGACAAAATATAAATTATAAGCGAAAGAAAGAAATGCGACAATTTTCTGTAAAAATTCTAACAAAAGTCAGTAAATCTTTGTCGGTTAATATTCAATTCCAATGCAGAATTCGTCCTCCGAATTTATTCAGCCAATGTGCCATATTGACGTGTATTGTTCCCTGCCAAACTGCTCGTGCGCTGATTTCGACTGCCAATTTCGGTTGCCGAAACAGCTGTCTGCGTTAACGTTTGTCACGTTACAATTTCCCTTTGCAAGGTCTTGATCCGGCGGAGCCGCACTTCAGCAACACCTCGACGATGGTCCGACTAGATCCAACGGACGCAACATTCGTGACGGCCATTCACACCGACTGCAACCTTTTTATCAGCGGTGGCCTCGGCATTACGCAACCGGTGGGACACATCGATTTCTATCCGAACAGCGGACGCAATCAACCTGGCTGTAATAATGGTGTGCTCAATTCCATCACCATGGAACGCGGCAGTTTCTTTCGCGGTAAGTTTCCCCGTCGCTCAATCATTCGGGATCGTCTTTCACGTTAAAAGCCTCTTTTTCAGGGATTAAGAGGTTTCTGGGATGCAACCATATTCGCAGTTACGAGTATTTCATCGAGAGTATAAATTCGATGTGCCCGTTCTTAGCCGTACCGTGCAATTCCTGGGAGGAATTTCAGGAGGGCCGTTGTTTCGATTGCGTAAATCAATATTGTCCCAGATTCGGTTTGGACGCTCAGCCTGGAAATTATCACGCGTCTGTATACCTAATGACTGGACATGACAAGCCGTTCTGCAGTTAGTAACACAATTCATTAATATCGATTTATCGCGAGTTACGCACGCCGCGATTTGCTTTAATAAACGAGCTAAAACTGAATTTGAAATGATTAGAATGTCATGAAAATTGCAGAGGGCCATTATAAGGTGACGATAAATATCTCGAAGACGGACGAGAGTCTGTTGCACGGCGGGGAAGTCGGAATGTTCGTCATACGCGTGATCGGCGCGAACGGCAAGAAAACTGAAAGGATGCAGCTGAGTCCGACTTCGAAGTACTACGAACCCGGTAGCACGCACACGATTGTCCTGCCCGGCGACATTGTCGGGAAGCCACATTCAGTGGAGATCACCTGGGAGTATCAGACGTCGGTCTTCAATCCGCTCACGTGGAGGCTGCTTCACACGCCGCGGGCTTATATCGACTCGCTGACCATTAAAAATCTAGAGACTAATCACAGGTGAGAAATTTCACTTACTTCACACAATTCACTGTTGGCCTGGTATCCGGCGAGGATCCTTGGAACACGCGACGTTTCACATAGGTGCGCGACGTCCTTGCGCATACGCGAGGCTTAAGGAAATAATCATAAATCCCTTGCTATCTCTCGCGCATTGCATCTTTATAGCTTTCTGTGGCTTTACGATCACATCACGGTTTATTTATCTTTCATGCAATTGCGTAGCATACATCTTTATTATGCGTGACATTTGTTGCTATTCAAAGAAAAGGAGTTGGAATGACGGGCGTCAATGAGTCATTGGCATTCATAAAGTTGGACATACGTAATTGTACAAATAATTATATGGCAATCTGCATGCAACATGATTGCATGTATAATTATTAAATTAAGTTGTTAGATAGTTACGTAGTTGATTTTTATTTTATTAATTGCAAATATTTTTCTTTTTTTTTTTTAGAGTTACTCTATGTTCAGATGACACGAAAACTCTGCTCGCTAATCAGCCCAAGCTCTTGACCACGGAAAATTGCCTCAACACGGAACACAATGCAGTTTCTACGTGAAGGATCTAATGATGAAATCCACGCATGTCATTCACGATCAAGTCTCATAGAAGCTAGTATAATTTTGTTGAACATAAGTGGGTTTCGCGCGAGCTGTAGATAAATAATCTCTACACTTATTTGCGGAAAGTAAGGTCGTAAGGTGAACACTTTGCCTTGTTCGTAACATGAAAATTTAATATCACAACTGAAATTATACTAGCTTCAAATTTTACTCGCAACGAAATTTATAGCAAAAGTCAACAACTTGCTCGTTACAGCAAAATAAGAGAGACTTGTTAGCTGCATGAAGAAAATCACAGTCTTTTGGAGGCCGTAGAGATTTTTCTATTTACTTCTTCATAAAGAAACGACAGATATCCTATCAGTCTTTAATATCACATAGGAAAGGCCATTATTCAACATAAAGCTCTATATATAATAATCATAAATTAAACGGTCAGCTTTCATAATCCCTACGGGACTTTACTTCACGCGGATGACATTTAATCTCCGGAAACTCCGTTTCCAATTCGATCCGAGCTGCTCATTTTGCGGCTGTCATAGACGAATAATCTGATTGCGAGCCCAGGCGAACGAGCGCGAGTCGCGCATAATAGCCTCGGTTTCCCTCGCAACCAATGGCAAAGTCACGATCCTTTCACTGTCATTATGCGCCCGGGGTCTTTCTCTCTCCTTCTCTCTCTCCTTTGCCGGACGCTTTCGTGCGACGTCGTCGTCGTCATCGCATCAGTAAATTGTCGCTGACCCCATAATTTGTGACCGTAAATACGTTAATACCATTTTGCTCAGCCGTGCGAGACTCAATGGTAACAATGGCGTAACTAATCTAAACTAAACTTGACATCGCGCAATAATATTTTGCGACAACAAAGGTATCCAGGATGACAAAAAGGAGAAGAAAATGAATGAAAAATTTTCAACCGCATGAAAAAATGAAACTGCTGAAACTAACGGCGTATTTGACGATTAACGCGATAGTATTGCACGATAAATATTTAATTATTTCGTTATAGAGACGACCGTTACAAAGACCGTCTGATAATTTCGCAATTTCATTTGTTGCATTGCATTAAGCAACGCGAAACCACAAAGTGGGCCGGACACGTACGATTTCTGCGTTCCAAATGAGCTACGAAAATCTACGAATTACCCTACGAAAGCGTTTGATTCGATTTGATCCGTCTAGACAATTCGTTACATTTCATAATCGATAGGTTTAGCAAAACGATAGGTTTAGCAAAACGATAGGTTTAGCAAACACGATGTTTAGCATTACACGTAGAAAGAAGTGAAATCCGAGGACAACACTCTAAGTTAAGGAAATGAGTTAAGTTAAAGTTTAATAATATAATATTTGAATTATTTAATTTCGAGCCAGTCATATATTTATACACAAGCTTCAGCATTACATGACATATATAGTAAGTTCGTGAGCGATTCAATTATAACAAGGATTATTCTTAAGTGAAAAAGTGTACATACAAGTAAAATTTATTTAGAAATATATGTATATTTCACATAATATTATTACTTCATTCCGCTATCCGATTTATCCAAGCGTGCCGATATTCCGACTTATGAATGGATTACCGGAAAAAAATCAAAACTTTCTATTCATAATGATCTTTGGTGCATACTTGAATACCTATCACAAACTTGAAATAAGCACTCGTCAAAAAGACGGAATTAACGAACTGAAAAAGTAAACAGGAAATAATATATTATTTATCCTAAAGTCATTGCCGCGGCACTAAGTTCCGCATTCATTTCACGTTTTCTATCGTCGTCTACGTTTGGCCGGTCATAGATTGGCTTGTTTTACTTCTTGATCTTTAATAAGCTAGGTAATTTAGTATTGATAATTTTCCCCGTCTATCCCCCTCTCCCTCAGTTTTG
>JAJVSH010000003.1:2525171-2549148 GCA_021460005.1 Tetramorium alpestre | reverse complement strand
CCCCCCCTGACGTCCGTGCGAAGCGAATCATACAGCAAGATCTAACAGGCCCTTCACGTACCTCAACACCTGGTAGTCTACCGGTGGTGGGCAGGTAGGTACTCCGGAGCAGATTGTAAATCCACCGTACATTCGAACAGTCGAGCGCCGGCCTCTCACCGTGCAACATTCCGTTTCTTTCTCGGGTGCGCCACGAAACGAGCGGGGCGGCTCGCACGTTTCCCTCGCCGTTCTCTCCTGTCTTTAACGAACGCAGGCAGATTTCCGTCGTATTAGCCGTCAGCACACTGATTCTACAGGCGGTTCGCGAGGGTAATGCGAAGCACGCAGCTCACGAAGACCACGTGGATATACGTGACGATTTAAACGGCTGCGTGGGAAATTTCTGCGATGGACCGATGATAGACGACAGGACGGCCGCGTGACATGAAAGAACGACTGCGAAAATGTGAGTTGATCGCACGACGGTGTCGTACTGATGCTTAAATTAAAATCAAGAATACACGTGACGACGGAAGAGAAATATTGATCGTGTCAAGTCCAGTGATAAACAGTACACGAGCATACATAATTAAAAAATATTTTTACAATTACAAATAAATTCAAATTATAACACGCGACCGGTAAACGATATCTGCATTTATTTCTTGCAATCAATTTCGCAAACAACAAAAGTAAGCAAATTCAAAAATAATTGAGAATATTAAACTTTCTAAAATTATGTTAAATTTTTCATTCTTTGGGTGACAAATCCGCAAAGATTCTTCCCTGTTGTTTGTAAAATATTTTATTGTAGTTATATTGTTACAACCTCGATGATTCATATGATTGCGCGCAATTATATGAATCATCCGATATACATGCAAATTAGGGCACGTATTACGGAACTTTTCAGCATGGATTCCGATCGGAAATTGTTTAGTTATTTCTTAGATTATCTTTTCTAGGGAAAACAAAATAATTCTGATCGAAATTTATTCCGAAAAGTTTCATAATACGTGCTAGAAGGATGATTCGTTCAGGTCAATTTAGATATTTATAATATAATATTGTTTTAAATCTTAACATATATATATATATATATATATCGCTATGTTTATATTACATTTGTCACAGCTCACTTTCTTAAGTGTTTGACCACTCATGTCGCGTTAAAAAACACCGTTTACGCGACGCATGAGTGCGTCGCTCTTAAGACAATTCCAATTCAGGACACGTGTTGGAAATCACGATGCATGTCCAATCGCGTCGCTTTTAAGCAGTGCTGCAATACGACTTATTTACGTATCGATGATGCTCGAAAAACTATTCTTTTAGAAGAATCTAACGATTAAAAATTTATATGTGCCACGCATGAACAGAACACTAAAATGTCTTTTTTCTAAATAGAATTTAATAATCCATTCCTTAGCTTCGGCATAAAAGAATTTGGTTCAATGTATATCTATTTATTGCCCGATTACAATGCGTATATAAATTCATATATGATAAATGTATAACTAAAAGGAAAGAGTAAAATTAAATGAATGTAAATTCTACCAATTTTAAAAAGACATATTATTATAAATTCAAATAACCGGTTACATAGTTAGAAATAGGAAAAACTACGTTAAATTGTACAAAATTTTAGTTAAAATTAAAATGAGTATAAATGTAGGAAAAGAGATCAAGATAAAAATAAAAATTTAGAATAGCTCCTAAAATTAAGCGCATTATATATATATATATATATATATAAAACATTTCAAAATAATATCTTAAATTAAATAAAATTATGACGATTAATATTACACTAAACAAACGCGTGCAATTCATTAGGAGAGCGATATTGTGAGCACTCTCGCAATATGGTTTCAAAGATTTCAGAAACGTGTGCGTGTGCGGTGAAGGAAAGAACGGCAGCTGTAATGGATAGAGTTGTAGACGAGTAACGCGGACTTTCTCCGGACAAGCCCGTGTGCACATCATACGTAGGCGTACATGCGGGCCTTCCATCGCGGATCGCACCGAACCGATCTAGCTGAACCTCAGAGCTCTGAGGTTGCATGTTGCCCGTATAAATCGGTTGCGGCAGTACCGATCGATTCCTACAAGGAAATTCGAAGGTCGTATGGAAACCGCGATCGTCGAACTTACGCGTATTATCGATTAGCTCGAGTGCCTCTAATCTCACATATGATCAGCAAGAACGCGTTTACTTCCGCTTTCTTTCGCATTCAAGTCAGCTCACGCAACGAAATCAAATAATTGCAGCATAAACGCTGCACAGGATATGATTAACCGCCGTTAAACATTCGCCACATCAACATAGAATTTGCATAGATCAATTCCGCCCTCCGTCTCCATCTCTCCATTGTAAGATAAAAGTAAGATAAAAGTCCCGGAAAATTCTAAGATTTTTGTATCTGATTGTGAGAATCGTTGGACCAGGGTCCAAGGTATCGAGACACAAAGTAAACGAAACGATGAAAATAATCGCCGTGATCTTAGCTTGCAAATTTGTCTAATGACGCTTGCAAATTTTTATCTACTAACATACGTGGAACTTTATTCTCAAGAAGACTCAAGAAGAAGTTTCTCAAAATACCGCGGATACAGTAGGACGAGGAAGGAAGTCGGCGGCAAATATACAAGACACAACCGCCGCGTAAGTTAGTTACGCTTCAGTGCCACGGACAAACTCGCGAGTGCGCGAAATCGTTTAGGAAAATTGTTCTCTCGTTATCTGAGAAAACGATCGCGGCCTCTCCTTTCGGACGTCGGGCTATTTCAGATAGAAACGTTTCATTAGAACTAATATATGCACGACCTTGCTATTTCACCATGGAATGATTACAATTTCGCCGATTATCTGGAGCTATCTCGCTATTAACTGCGGAACTTAAATGGATAATTCCAACGTGTCGTGCGAGATACAAAGTACGAAGCGACGTAAATTTAGAACGAGATATACACGAGTCGTGATTTTTTTAGCTCACGTTTTTCTTATCGGTTATAACAGACTTTTAAGAGTTTTAAAACCACGTTCACCGCGCGGGATCTTGCAGCTTATCGCGAGAAACGCCGCAGGTAGGTACAAGGACCAGTGCGACAAATGTCGCGTTGCATAACGCGGGACAACTGCGATGTCGCAAGCGTCGATCTTTTGCTAAATCTTTCCCGCTGTTCGATATTTATCATCGCGCCGCGCGCGACTCGCAAAGGGCACTTGCAAGCATTTATGTAACGGCAGTAAATGGGAAAACATTGCACACGAGGATTGTGTAGGTACATATGAACGGCGTTTCCACGGCGTGCCTGATACTTCCGCAAGAAAATGTCATTTCCCCGTGTTTATCGCGCAAAAGCGCGGACTGCGTGTCGGCACGAGCCGGTCGAAAACCGTGAAAACGACTCACGCCGACACGGCTCGCTCTCGGCGAGCCTGCGGAAACGCGCAGTGTTGTTATAAATTATCACTTACGCGCGTGTATACTGGACTCGATAGAAAACTGCAGCCGGGAAAGGAGCTGGCGCGCGGATCGGTATGTTTCTTTTGTCGCAGGCGTGTATAACATACTCTCGGACCAGTGTTTTCGCTGTTTTCGCTCTGAGGGAAAAAGGAACCCCGGGTGAAATTTGCGACAAACGATGTAAGTCGAGTTTTGCTATGCTTTGCAGTATATTAAGAATCCAAAGTCCCAGTATTAATCTCTCAGCTAAGTTTTGGATATAAATGATAAAGTTATAATCTTTTAAATCGCTTGTTTATTTGCAAAATAGCTGAGAAAATAATATTATAAAATAATATCTCAAGGGTAGACTATTCTTAATCTACTCGTCCTAAACTTTAATTCGCTGTATCATTTATCGAAAAATTCAAAGTCTGAAAAAAGGATGAAATGTCTACGGACGCTTGGCCGCACTTTTCCGTTAGATAAATTAACGTAAAATTAACGTAGAGCTCTCCCCAGCCAACACAAAATATTCTAATAATATTGCAGCGACATTGTAACATTTCAGTTGTATTGCAAAAATCTCGCTGGAATGTTCTGGGTTGGCTATAGGTCAATGCCTGAAAATGAAATGCCATTCCTCATGCTACTTCCTCTACACTCCACGCCGATCTCGTCTAACACGCTTCCCTTATTCTGTCGTCATATCGGGTCCCTAATCGCGACACCTTAACAACAGGTTATTTCCTCCTCACGACCGGTCTTTGCCTTCCTCTCTTTCTCTCCGCAGCCGGCGCCAATAAACAGAGAAGAAAAGCGGAACACTCGCGCACGCGACATTGAAGTGCTAAATCGTGATCATCGGCGAGCGGGTAACAGCGCGGGAGAGGAGGCGGAGAAAAGTTGAGTGAAGGAAAAAAATCGCGGCTCGCGCGAGCACATGGCGCGAGTCATTACGTATAGAAACTCGACGGGCCGGAGCTGCAACTTTCGCGATCGCGGTTCGCATCTGCATTCGCGATGCCGAGCGCATCTCTCGTGAGCGCGCCGCCGCGCCGCCGCTTCCGCATCCGTTAGAGTCTCGTTAGAGCGGAATTGTGCGCGCCAGCACGAAGATTACGGGCGTCAATCGTCGATCGTAGAACACGCCGATGCATATCGAAGGGAAGGATTTTCCGTCGAAGGAATCATCGTTTCACCATTCCGATGTGCTAATTACGAATTAATTGGACGAGATCAGCCGATGCGATAGCCTTAGTGCGCGAAGCGATAGTGAACGAGGATGTCGTTCTGTCGTTCCTCATCTCGCTAATCGCTTGCAACGATCTTAATTATCTCAAACGCTCACCGTATTCGTTATTATACCGCAGAAACCGCATACTTCCTGCGACGTGCAAATTGAAACGTAAACTGGAAAATGAAGCTTCCAAGACATACGTCATCCGAATGCTGCGCGCAAATGTCACGACATTGAATTTCCGCCGCGGCAGGTCGCAAGTGAAACGTACTGATGGTACATACGTTCGCAGTATATTGATTTATCGAAGAAATTGAAAGACGCCAGAGGAACATGCGGCGTACTTCGATGGCTCCTCGAACTAGGGAGTACGTAGTCTAACGAGAACTCGTTTGCGACAAATATGCGCTTAATTGCGACTGTACGAGAGAAAACTCCACGTAAAAAGCGGAAGATTTATTAACGGGCCTTAGTTCACGCTCGTAAAAAATGCGTTCAGAGTTATAATATTTATTGAGATAATATTCCATCGCAATTAATCTTTTCTTTATATAAATACATTTTCTGATATACAAAAATTTTTAATATATGTGTCATTTAATTAAATACATAAACATTAATATTTCCAAGTCAATAAATAGACATATTACAAAATAATTATCAATAAAATATCAAATAAGATATCAGTATCAAAATATTTAAAATGTGATTAATTATTTCAGATCTTCGATTTTACATGAAATCTTTATGAAATTTGAACTTCAAGTTGGCTTTACGGATTCAGAAAATAAAATCTGATTTTGATGAAAATCAATGTCGACATCAAAGGAATTTAGCGCGAATGTTTTACCGAATCGAAAATCCTGGAATCGCACTTCAATTATGTTCGAGTGAAAAACATGCGCTATCTTGGAGCCAGCACCAGTAGCGAAAAAGCGTTAGCCTTTCCAGCGAACACTTTGCGTCGTGTAAAACCGTGAGAGGTGAACAGTCGGCTTCTTTTGTGTTCGTAACTAAGTAGGAAACACAATGATTATCTAATTAGAGCGACATAATGGGAGCGAATTCCTGGCGTGAAACCTGCGAGGTGCGCGTTAATGTCGCCACGAAAACTTCGAAATCTAATGGACTTTGTGATTCTGAATTTCCATTCGCGTTTTAATTAAATTAAACTACCGCGAAACTTTTATTTTGCGAATACTCCATCAGTAATCTCCTGTTAAAAATAAAGCCGAAGATATAAACGTCTCTCGTCTACTAAATAATAAATCAAATATTACGGTACTTGTTAAGCAATATTATCTTAATACGTGGTGACACTCGCGATTACCTATTATTTAACACCATTTAAAGACTTTATAATCGCAAGATCTCCGTGTAACATGCGTGGCATAACGTTACAAAGAGCAACGCGTGTCGCAGCTACCGCGTTAAGCGCGGCGTTGCGTCGAGGAGAATTTCTCCGCGAGGTTTTCTCGCAATCGAGAGCTGCGTCATCGTGCGCCACCGGTGTCCCGGAGCGTTTTTCATTTTAACCGCTTGTGTAACGGTGTGCATTAAACTTCACCGCCAAGCGAAGTGCCGTCTGTCCATCTCCGCGAGGTCGCGACGCAACGCCGCGAGAGAGCCTGAGCCCGGGCTGCACGTACGTGCGGATTGCAAGGCGGGCCGGCTTCTACTTTGATTCCGCGCCAGTCGAGTGCCGCGTTACGCCAGGTATGTAGGTCAGTGTAAAGGCCGATCGTTGGGAAAGCTATCAATCGTGACGGTGAACGCGCAACGCGACGCTCGAGTATCGCTCACATGCGTGAGCACGCGTGACGAGAAAAGAACGAGGGAGAGAATACTCGAAAAAGTATATTGTATATTATATAACTGCCGCAAAAATCACCCGCTCGAATAACAATCTGAAAGGCAGCAGTTCATTCGACTCAGAGAAGGAAATAACAAGATTGCCGTCTTGTTTTCTATCAATAAAAATTTTGATATCAATTTTTATCTTCCTTAAATGTTACGAGCAAGGAATAATTAATAATTTCATTAAGTAATTAGTTACACAAACATATATACCGTTACGTAAATTATCTCGGACATGGTTAAATGTTCTAATATCTTAGATTCAACGTCTACGCGACATGTCTTCATTTTTCTTTCTCGTTCATCGTCTATATTTATCTGCAACGATAAACTACGCAACGTCACTGTATTGGTGCGCGAGACGAGTAAATATACATAATCGTAAATGCGAAAGAATCCCTGTGTTCCGGGTTGAATGACTCTTTTTTTTTTAACAACTCGTGTTGGGATTTTATGTAATAGTTAATTGCACTGCAGTAATGTTATCATGTTAACATTACTGCGGCTGTAAAAGCGCGCTTATTCCAAGGGGGAAGGAATCTACGTAATCGTGAATGTCGAATCACTCAGGTGTTGCGAGATTAGATTTCGCGAGAAAAGCGACCTATCGTGCGGCAATTAAGCACTAGGCGCTATATGAAGGAAGGAAGGAATAGAGCTGGTCTTAGCCGAAATGACGGCGTACGCGCGGCGCGTGTTTCCACACTTGCGTTTCACTGCGCGACAGTACGAGAACGCCGCTTTCCGATTTAGCGACGATAAATCGTACACCGTCCGATTTACCGTCGAAAAATCGTACACCGTGGAGAAATTTGCGCGTAAAACCGAATTTCCGCCACGCTGAAAGATCTTCCTTCCTGCCCGGGAATGCGGAGAAGAAACGGTCGCGTGGACACGTAAAGTTGCGATTTTCGACGCGCAAGGACGCAGTTACGTGACTCGTACGTAATACTATCAGCCGAGGATCTATAATTGCGAAATAATTGAATATCTTTTCAACTATCTGTCGGAACGGACGCGGAGGTGACATTATTATTATCGCTCGCGATTTCTTACGCAAGTCGCGCGACTGTCGAAACGCGTAATGCTCGTGCGGATCCACCGGCCAACTAACTTCCTCGATTTCGTCGGATTTCATCCGGCTGCTTTTTAATCGCATGGAACCTTTATTGCACATCGCGCGATTGCGAATTTCCCGAGGACGAGAGTGGAAGATTCTCGATAGTTCTGATGCCGACCGCTGAAAACGAGTACTTCGTTCACGAAATTACGCGATATCTCTGATTACGTCGGGCACAAACAGAAACGGGATAATTAAATTGTTTTTGAATTAACGACGCGATGCGCGAGCTGGCTACACGAGCCAAGCCGAGCAGAGATGAGATGAGATGAGACGGTGAAATTTATGCTGGGGCCTCGCACGAATTTGCGGCCCCGTACGCGTGTTGCGCAACGCGCGAGAGAAGAACACATAAAAACACGAACGATCACAAATAAGAGAGCGAGAGGGAAGGGGGAGAAAGAAAAGTACGATTACGTAGCGCATAAGCAAAAGATCGGAAGAAGAATTTCTCCTGTCTCGTCTCGAAGATTGGATTAGGTCATGACGATGATGCTGACGCTACTCTCTCATTTCTTTACGCGACTTGACTTAACTTTCGTCCCGATTTCAAAACGGCATTCTTTGTTGAAACGCTGGCAAATCATTTCGCTATGTCAACAAGTTTGACCGGAAATCATCAATTAGAGATTGTGGTTGCAGAGACGATAAAACGGAACAATGTTGCAATAGCAGTAGTTGTCCTTCCCCAATACGTTGAAATATTTGAACGGCCTAATGAATATTTAATAAAATCGAATTGTAAATTATACTTTCATAGCTATATTAAACAGGAAACAGAAATGCATCCTTCGCGCGGTCTTTCACCTTTTACAACATTAATCTTCAGGATTTTGACCTTTCTTTAAATTCAAAACAGTATTATTTAGTTTCTTTTAATTTTCTCAACATCGTTCGGATTATCCAAGATGCTCAGATATGAATTTGTTAACGAAGAAGATGTCTAAAATTACACTCTTATGAAAATCGTAACAAGTGTGGTAAAGCAATACGGCACTTACTTGTATCGCAATTGTGTAAAAAAGTTGAATCACGGAGCGTGATTCGACCTTTCAGGTTCAAGATCTCGCACGCCAGACGTGCTTTCTCGCGTGATACGCGAATCGATGGATTTACACAGAAGAACGGTGGAAATGTCGCGTGTCGCAAAAATGTACTTGGCGAGCGCGGGAACATTGAAGAATGCGGCAAAGCGACAGAGAACGTGCGATACGCGTTTCCTGTACAATCAGTCACGGCATCTCGTTGCCTACGTAAGAGAGGAAAACTGCGGAGATGTACCAGTGGAAAAAAAAGACGAGAAAGAAAACAGAATTCCGGAGTTTCGTGAAAGATACTCATTTACATCTCGAAGCAACGCGACTATGCTTGTCGCGACGTTGCTTGTCGCTGTAGGATAAAACAGAAGATGATACTTTTTCAATGTACAATTTCTGTCGCGCAAGCATCCTACAGGAATTCAGTGTAAAATAATTACGTCATTACAGTCGCGAAAAGAGCCGAAATGAAAAGTGAGAGTCCAAAAACGACGCGACTCAGGGATGTGTAAAGGATGCGTGTTGCGACGTCGATCGTCTCGCGTTACAGATGAGGACACATAGGTGCCGGGAGAAAGAAAGAGTGAAAGAGAGAGAGAGAGAGAGAGAGAGAGAGTGCGAGAATATACAGGAAGTGGTACAGCATTGCCGCAGGGAAGGACGCCGAATCTGGGCCACAATTACACGGAGGCCGACGTTGCGCCTCTCTTTTCCTCGTGCGACTGGCGCCGCGATTACATATACACTCTCCCGCTTTCGAAATAATAATTATTTAATACCCGAAGCAAACGGTGAAATGCGAGACTCGTGTGAGAGAAGGAAAGAAAGCACGAGGAAGAAAAAGAGAGAGAAAGGGACCGGTTTTCTTTCGGTCCACCTCGTGACAGCTTCCGAGAGTCGAGAGCACTGTGGCACGAAAAAGCACGAAAACAATATCTGTAATTTTCGAATGAGCTAGGAACAGAGCTCGATCGAGATCCATCACGACCATCATCGACCGTTATTTCGATTCTACGTACGCTGAAATCGCCCAAGTCGATTTATAAAGAATGTGCGATTGATAAAGATCAAGAACAATCAAACGAGAAATTGACATTAACATGCCAGTCTCCTAGATATTATACCGGCGACGGCAATTACCGCATCACGGTCGCTCAAGTCGTTCGAATACGAAAGAGTGAAAGAGTGATTGCGAGAAACATTTGAGCATTCCGCCTCTAGGAAGTTGAGGGAAAGTGGTGATACAGAAGCAAAAAGGCCGTGAGCAACCTGTGTTCACAACTTGAAAACGGTACGTGCGCGTACGCCTTGGAATTGCCATAATCGCGGTAGAGACGAATTATAAAACGGAACACCATTCGTTACGTGTGACTCATTGAAATGGTCTCGCGACGCGATCAGCGAAGAGAAGATTTCGGAGCGCGTTTCAAGTATGCAGCTGCTCGTTTGGGAAATGCAGAAAAATATCGCGCATTCCACGCGGCATTACCCATATTCGTTCCGCAACAGGTTTCGAATTATCTTTGGTCCTCCCGTCACATTCCGTCTCTTCCAAAACACACCTCCTTCCTTCCTTCTTTTGATACTGATCGCTGAAAATATAATTAACTCGATATAATTTACCTTGAACGATAATCAAAAATTCCAATCTTAATTTCATGACGTACGACATTACGCGGAGTAAAAGAAAGATGTTATCGAATCTTAATTTCTTTCTATTGTCGGTTGATTCGTAAATAAGTTCCGTTAAGATTCGTTTTTAATTAAGTTTTTCATGCTTAATAAAGTGAATATTTAACAAACAGAATTTTTATATTAAAAAAATAACGTTATAATAATACAAGTACTGATTCATAAACGATAAACTATTAACTGCACTTGCAACGGATAAAGTAATTTGATACCGTTTAATACTAATTTCTCAGAAGAAGTGATTCAGTAATTATATACAGTGAAATTTATTTATGAATCATGAGCCCTATACCTTCGTACAAAAATTGATCGCAGACCGCGACGTCACGTATAAAATTTAATTTGGAAGGATTGAATATATTCTCTAAAAGCGAAACTATATCAATTCTCTTTTACTACGATAAAGAAATTTTATTTGCCACTAGCCGACAGCGTTTCCGCAAGTGAATAACGTAAACACTCTCTCGTGCCACATCGTTGATCCCGACAAATCGCCAAACGGCTTAATGCGATCTACCTGTTTACCAGATAGTGCACTTAAACTGACAATCGATTGATGCCGAGTGTTGCGTATGCGCGTTTTCCGCTGCGAATGACCGGAATGGCCTGCTGGTCGGTGAAAGCACGACCATCAATGGTAACTTGGCATGATACCGCTCCGCGTGAGAAGTCGCTAGCCTGCCGATGTCCCTGCACTCGTGAACCCACTCCACGCAAGTGCAATACACACGTGTGACATAATCTACGTTCAATGAGGTACGATACTCGCCGCAAATGACATAATCGTCTTACGTAATGAAAGATGACGAAGGCTGCAAGTAGAACAATCGTTCCCATCACGTTCGCGATGGCTCGGCATCTGATGGCAAAGAATTCTTCGAGAAACTCGCCGATTCGTGCAGCGCCGTATCGATTGGTATGACGCGATTATTATTCAACAATATGCGATTAATGATCATTCTTTGTTGCAAAATGGAAAAGCAACGGCGTCGGGACTCGTAATGCGATGTACATAGATACGCCGGTTATATCATCGAAATGTCCACGATGTTAACAGAGCTTCGTCTTCCTCTTCCTCATTCTATTGTCGCGGTCGCGAACATATCATTACGAATCATACGCGGTGCGAATATCGTAGCGCAAATAATGGTACATGCATATACATCACGCGATTGTGACAACGTAAATCCGAGCGCAGACAAAGACCTGTTCAGATAGACAAATGTTGTCGACTAATCTCACGTTGAATCTCGCTTCGACATACGAGCATTGTCAGGAATATGACGCGACGTGAATTGTGATGTTCTTGAAATTTTTGAATTGTATCTATTTGTAAATGCTTCAAATAGCGCCGATTGGACTGTTTCTAAAAAAGGTGAGACAAGTCGAAAAATATATTTCTTTTTTGCGAATATTGAAGATCTTCATGGTTTGTTCAAGATCGAAACGTAACTACGTTGCGTGCAGTCAGCCTTTGTGGAATATTTTTTCCCTAAATTTAACGATTGGAAGGTTCATTATCTCGCTGCAAAAGATCGAAGGTTGTTCAACTCCCACCAATATCCTGTTTGGCTCTTTTAGATTCGGCGGTCATACTTTCAAACATTTAGTAGTGATTTAACCCTAGTGCGACACGCACGATTTGCTCAGTACAAGCTCGACAAACAGCTATCATATTTGTCCAACAGTTTTGTATGCGGTCGTGGTTTAGTGCGCTCTCGCAACGTTATAATAATCTCCGGTATTATTAATTTTTATTTATTATCAAAGCAATTTATTTGTTTTGAAAAGATTGCATTGACTTTAGCTGGCTGGATTGTGAGTATAAAAGAGTGAACAGATGAGTCTCAGCAACGCGATCGAGGCACCAGTACGCGACCGTGGTTTCGTCGTGCAAATCGTTATCGACCGTCTCGGATATTTTTTTCTTTGCAGAATGAGGAGGAGCGGCATGAACGGACGAGGAGTCGGCGACAATGGCAAGGGAGCGTTGGTCCTGCTCCTCGGCGCATTGACTCCTGTTATCTGCTCCGCCGGAATCCTGGACCCTTGGCAGTGGGCGCGCAGCGATCGAATCGAAGTCAACATACCTTGGCTACCTTGTAACTATCATCATAGATAGATTTAGATAAAAAATCGACACGTCATTCTCTTTTACAATGTCAGCACTAATAAATTTATAACGTCAAATTATATTCAATTTGAATCATTTTTAAGATTATTTCTTAGGTTGTCACTGCTCAATGTTTAATGTTATTTTGACACACGTGATAGTTAGAAATGACTAAATATTTACATATTTAACTCAAAGAATTGATTTAAATTTGATTCTTTAATATTTAACAATGAAAAATATATGTACATTTTACATACAATATTGAGATTTCGTTCATGCGCGCATCTTTTGCCAACTATGAAATTTTTCTCGTCGTAAGATAGATACGATTCATAAACATAGAATAAAAATTAATTAAAATAAGCGACATTAACACACGGTCAATGAAAGAATTTCTCTTTCAGTCGAGAACGAGACGCGCTGCTACGACGAGCTGGGTTGCCTAAACATCACCAGGAGCTGGTATCATCTCATTCATCGACCCCTCAACGTTTTCCCGTTACCGCGAGAAGTCATCAATACCAGATTCATTCTCTACACGAATCAGAATCCCCTGGATGTAAGTAAAGGTCGACCGTTCGGATAATCGCACGCGGCGAGCGCTTCGAAAGCACGCTTCGCGTTTTGGCCGTAATGCGAAAGTGAAACCTGGGTGAGGATAGATCGAAATTCACCGACGATTGGAATTTCACGGTTAATAAATCCGATACGGTATAAACGCTTCCGCGTATATAACTGCACATTGAGAAATTGTATTAAAAGCCCGTCGGATTCCGTCTCGCGACAAGACAAACCGAATGGAATATCTTTCGTCTCTCGCCTCTTATCGCGAGCGTGATCAGCTGTAAATATTTAATGCCCATGGATATCTTAATTAGCTCCATTAATTAAATGAAACTGCACGTGCCGGTGAACGGCGGTGGCGCACGCGCGCTATTCTTACATGCGTGAAGATAAAATCTCTGATTTATGAATTAATGGATATCCGAAGAGGAAGAGAGCTGTGGGATTGTATGAGATATCAAAACTGCAATTTCAGCGGTATAACACGCGCGGTGAAATCACATACCTACCATATAACTGCGTATACAAGCGTACATCACTCACCTCGCATAAAATTGCTGAATCGTGAAATTAAAACTAATACTTTTACTCTCCGTAATTAGCAAATACAATTCCTGACATCGTAAAATTTTTAATAATATTTTTGTCCTTTGGAAGAAAATACGTGTCTATCTTTAAATTTTTGCTATTAGCATATATCCTTTTCAGCATTAATAATAATTTAAAAAAATGTATGTGCATTACGTTTAAGATCTAAAATCAATGGATGTTTTTGAATTAACTCTTCGAATAGTCGACTCTCTTTGTTGAGCTATGAGAGGTGAATGTACGCTTAACAACATGTGTTCATTTCTTTTCCCTCAGGGTCAAATATTAAAAGTGGCCAAGGATAAATCCATTGAAAACTCAAACTTCAATCCTAAGCGAAAAACCAAATTCATTATACATGGCTTTATAGACACTCCACTCAGCAACTGGGTTAAGGTGAGTCTATCTCTTTATTATTCATATACTATAGATACTCATTTATCGTCCTGGATTTCTTTTATTGAAATTTTGTTTATGCGTTATGTATTCGCAATTGGCGTGTCGTACTCATAATACCAATTGCATGTACCAAAGACTAGCCTACGTCGTGCATCTCCATCGCCTGACCATCGTCGTCTATTGCGAGCTAGACGTATTGGTAAAGAAACGTATTTTTTGCTACATTGCGTCAGTGTTTTCAAATAAATGTACGCGACCTAGTGACACAGTTGCATTTGATGACAGACGCAGTTCTTAAGCAAGACGCGAAAATTATTTTGCCGGCATTTATCATTAACATGTGCCCGTAGGAGATGAGAAGCGAGTTATTGGAGCACGGTGATTACAACGTTTTCGTGGTCGACTGGGCAGGTGGGAGTCTACCTCTGTATACCCAAGCGACGGCTAACACTAGGCTGGTTGGACTCGAATTAGCACATCTCATCAAGCACTTGCAAGTGAGGAATGTTCCAAGCTATATTACATTCACATCTACAAACAGATAATATCGCATTCTCAGCACAACTGAAATGAAGTATATTACGAACGTAATATCTAAAAAGAAGAGTGTGACCACACAGTACTCACATCAACGACCGCGAGTTGCGGAAAGTTGTGATAACGCCGTAACGTGAAAATAATTTTTATTTCTGATTGTAGCAAAATATTATATTTACATTCGCTGTCCGTGTTTCTGGTTAAATGTAGACAAATTACGGTTTGGATCCGAACGACGTGCATTTGATCGGGCATAGCCTCGGTGCCCACACGGCTGGCTATGCGGGCGAGAAATTGGGCGGCAATATCGGACGTATCACCGGCCTGGATCCTGCGGAACCGTATTTCCAAGGAATGCCGAGCCATCTTCGCTTGGATTACACTGACGCCAAACTGGTGGACGTAATTCACACCGACGGAAAGAGCATATTTTTCTTAGGTAAACGACGCATACTGGATATTACCGCTAGATGGTTTATCTTGAACTCGTCTGTGCGAGGAAAGAGAAGTAGCGAGACTTTATCGATCAGAACGATTCAAAGGAACGACAACAATTTAGTGAAACTGCAAAGATATCTCCAATAAGACATTGTAAAATACGTAAAAAAAATACAGTTTATGCTGCGTTTGAATTCTCCCATTGGGAGACCGAAAATCTATATCTATACGAAAATCTAAATCTATAACGTAAACTATAGATGTTCAGTTCTCAGTGAGAGAAACGCAGCATAAAAATTATGGAAATTAAATTCATCACGTTGTGAGATCTTGTCAACTCAAAATTTGCTAAGAAACTCGAGAACTTGTTGAGAAAAAAAACAGAAAATCTTAACTCTATACGGAAGCAAAAAGAATTGTACTAGTTTTTGATAGAAAACCGAGATGAGACTTTTTATTTTTTATCGTTCCGGTAAATCCTCTAAAAGATTGAGCTTCGTTCCGTTTCCTACCATTTTCCAAACTAACGTAGTACATGGCAAGGCCTTCCAGGATATGGGATGAGCCAGCCTTGCGGACACTTGGATTTCTACCCGAACAATGGCAAGGAGCAGCCCGGCTGCACAGATCTGAGCGAGACCACGCCGTCGTTGCCGCTCACCCTGATACGCGAGGGCCTCGAAGAAGCCTCGCGCGTCCTGGTCGCTTGCAACCATGTGCGCGCGCTCAAGCTCTTCATCGAGAGCATCAACTCCAAGTGCCAGTACGTGGCGCACGAGTGTTCGAGCTATGCGAGCTTTCTACGGGGCGAATGCTTCTCCTGCAAGAGCAACAACAGCCTGAGCTGCGGCATAATGGGCTATCACGCGGACACGAGTCCGGCGCTGGTGAGACGCCAAGCCATGGGACAGGACATCTCGTCCTTGCTTGGCTCCAAGTTTTTCTTCATGACTGGCAAGGAGGATCCGTATTGCAGTGAGTATTCGTCGACGGCGCGGGACTGCTGAATAGGTTTTTAAACGGCGTTAACAAGAATAAATTTAGCCTCAAATGCGCGTCACTCCTCGTATCTTTGATATCTAGTACACATATATAGTGCAGGCTGATTATACAATCTTCAGTACCATATGTGAGACTAGGTTAATGCTGATGGACAGTTATTTCGGCATTATAGAATTTAAAAATATCGATAACTATCAACTTTCACGATAGTAATAACTACTTAAGAACATCGCCGAGATCACCGGCTTTCCATTACAATGTATTCTTATGCTTTTTAGATAGGTGCATTCTGATCGTAAAGGTGTCATGCGAGAAATATCGTAGCCGCGATTAAAGTCTTCTCCATCGTTAATTTCGATCGAGATTTATTCGACCTAACTGTACAGGCGTGCGTTAATTTCTCGCTATCGATGCGAAGAATATCTACCGAGCAATGCAGCTTTTCTCTATCGCGAAAGACGTAACTTTCTCTGCGCGCGTACCGCGATAAAAGCAGCGAACATCTCTTTCTCTCTCTCTCTCTCTCTCTCTCTCTATCTATCTATCTCTTCCCGCGTCTCTCTCTTTCTTTCGAAATACTCTCTGATACCGATCGTAATTGTCTTTTAGGAAGACATTACAGAATCACCATCAACCTCGCCCGACCGTCGACCGCAGAGAGCTGGGTGCAGGGCTTCATGAAAGTCACTCTCCATGCCGACAAAGGCGTGATACGCAACATGGATCTCACGCCCAGGCAAGTAATTATGCCGGCGAGCGTTATCGCTACGATAGCCCACATTCGTCCACGTCGGTCCCTAACCGCCGGCTATTTAATTTCACGCTTCGCATGACCGGCCGCTGCGCGATCGTAAACAGCGGGTCCAACGCTCGGGATAGCGAGCGTTCCGTTTTCGCGCATGTTCCGAGCGCGAAACCATTGATCGCGAGAGTCCGTAAATTATTTCACGACTAGGTTCAATCTCGCGCCCGACAGTCCCCGGTGCGATTTCTTTTCTCTGCCACTTTTCCCTATTTTAACGATTTCTGTGTCTCCCGCAGCGGCTACATGAAGCTGGAGCATGGATCGACCGCGCGGATGGTCGTGGCCCATCCGACCGGCTCCATCGGCAACATTGGCAAAATCAGGCGGGTTGAGCTAAACTGGGTCTACGACATGGACGTGCTGCAACCCAGGTCCCTGTGTTTCTTCTGGTGCAACGATCGCCTGTACATCAATAGTGTCCGAGTGGACGCTATGGACCTTCCAGGCAGAGGGTGAGGAATTAGAGCGCGACGAAAGAGAAATGATGATCCCGAGAGTGTCTTCTTATATAATCTAACTTTGTTCCGCTTTTAGAAAACGGGAGCTGGATTTCTCCAGCAAGCTCTGTTCGGTCAACAGACAGGAGTACGCGGAGATTGCGAGTGGATCTACCGGCACGTTCGTCGACAATTGCTGACGATCCGTTCCGCGGCGGGAAATCGCACGTCATATATTCGGGCGCGTCATATAATTATAAAACGCCGAGGCAGCTGTGCTTCCGTCCAAAGACGATTCTCGAAAGTTGGATGACGATGATGATAATAATAATGATGATGATAATGATGATGATGATGAAATGGGAGAATCGCGGTCCCTCGTAATTCTCGTAATTTCTTTCGCCGGCGGTAGAAGCGTTTTATGTGTTTGACTTTCTTTCTCTATTTATCGCGACCGATCTGCCGCTTTCTTCAAACAACGGCACAAGCTAGCAATTAACACTTCCATGAGCTCAGCGGACGATCTGATGCAATTCGCCGTTTTACACGACACGCCAATAATCGAGTTCCTAGAGATCTGTCCTGTCGGCGAAGATCAGATCCTAATAATTGCGCCTAATGACGCGATCGAGACATGTGCGAAAGTACTCGTAGGAAGTGAAATTTCTTAGCAAACGGATGTCTCTCTCTGAATGCGCAATTAGAAGAGTCATGAGTGTGCTTCTTATAAAAAAAAAGATCTAACTTCTCGCTGCTTTTTTTTTCTTTTTGGTAACGATTGCTTCAGTATTAGTATTGATCAATTATTATGTACATGTTGTATATAACAGTAGACTGTAACACGTTAAAATTAATTTCTTATGGATGTGATTATCGCTAAAATCTTTAGTGATCGCTAATGTAAGGCTCCTATTAAACAGTCGATCTATGTTATACAATGATACACTTATTCTTTTTGTTTTATACGACGATATCATATTGTCATTGTCTTTCGCGATACGAATATGACGATAGGTTGTGATATTCTCTTATAACTTAAGATTCATGAAAAAATGCGCAAAATGCGGTGACTCAAAGATGACAAACTATACTGCTACTTGCTCATAGTCTTTATAAATAAAATGTACAAAACATGTAATGAAAGACAATTTTTGTTAGTGATAGGAATATTCCGAACTATTTTTATATCTGTATAGATTGTTGCATTGTAAAATAAAGTTTATTAGTTATAAGTATGGATACTATTGCACAAAAATAAAATGGGGATATTTTTATAAAATATATGTGAGATTTATGTGTTTGTGAAAGTTTATGTAAAGTGTGGTTCTCGAAGGGAAAAATCGAAGAAACATATTTGCGACTACAGCTTGCTAATCTTTCGCAGTGTTTACTCCTCGATAAAACGCTTTACACGCTTAATCCGTCGCTTATACAAAAAGATTATCGCGGAGCGCAGCTATACACGGTAACACATGATTCTTCATTTTTTTTTATCTTACACGAGATTCAACAATGATTGAGTAAAAAAGCCGTCCACGTTTATTCGACGCGGTAACAAGGGATTGGTAAATATATAATATGATATAATATAGCGATATACATAATATAATCTAATATAATCTCTAAAATCTGTCATATAACATAGAATCTGTATATAAATAATAAATAGGAAATCAGGGAGCAGGTTGATCGATTAGCTTGGTAAGACTTTAGCACTAAATTACCGTTATGATGAACATTTGTATAGGGGACTATTGGGAAAACTGGTGACTGGACAAACAAGAAGTGTGATGATAAATTGAGAACAGTGAAAGAGAGAGAGAGAGAAAGAGAGATAACTAACAATAGATATGACTATACAGCTGATTCATTTGGCATAATAGTCTAGAGCGGACTTTTTTCTAGCGCGATAGGATACGGTCAGTGAAGATCATCGACCCAAGCGGTGTCTAATGACTCGATGAGAGTACGGACGAAGGCCATCTCCTTCCGTGCATTTTCCAAGATTACCCGAGGATCTTGAGATGTACACCGCAATACATTCGGTGCCATCACCATCGCAAGATTATTGGCGTCCATTTTAGTACGGGCGACCACCTCGGGTCTAGCGAATATCTGTAAAGTTGTTTCAGTAACGTAGATAATGTTCTCCAAAGACGTTCCATTCAATTTGATTCAACGGTGTCGAGTGCATGTTGTTCTTGAGTCTTGGTACTCTCACCGTACGTTTAGCGTATACTCATATATATAGGTCTATTTTATTCCGTTTAAAGAGCACGCGATATTTTGTTCGATATAAGCAGAATTTAGAATCACGCAGATGCGCGCGACTAAGCGAACGGTGAAAATAGCAAACGAATTTTCATTCAGCTTTCTCTTATTGAGAATGCATAAAATGTTTCCTTACCTGTAGGAAGCGTATTAGATGACACAGCACACGACGGTTAAGATCCGGTAAACGTTCAACGAGAGCAGCCACATTTGCCGCGGAGGCTTCCGGATCGTCGTGCCGCATGGACACGCACTCTATGTAGAAGGAATCCGGTATCAACGGCTCGTACAACTCGCGTACCCATAATTTTAGCAGGGAAGCGGGCGCGTGAGCGTCCTGAGAAGCTGCCAGAATTGCCCCGTCCTCGAACCTGTCCAAGCAGGATTTCAACGCGCTAACTTCATCGGCGTCTGCGGACACCCGGAAAATACCCTCGGTCAATGTGCCACCACGTACGAGCACCTGGCGCGTCAGCGTAGTTTGTATCCATGGTAACTCTCTAAGCGGGAAACGATCCCTTTGTAAAGCCATAACTTCCGAGAGCGTCGCGCCGAACATAGATGCACGGAAGATTTGTATCTATGAGAGAAGCACAAGAGATGTTAGATTTTTACAACTACTATGTCATAATGCCAAGTGGATTAATTGATAATTGATCTTTTATTAATTGTTAATGTAATTTTTAATTACCCTCGCTTGGTCGATGTCCTCCAACGTGGCCTTGCGAGGTTGTCGTTTGCCGTGCGCGCCGATCCGTTGCAATCGTCTACAAGCTACGGTCGCGTAATGACTGACTTGCACGTGTATTGGCCACTTGGCGACCTCGGGGAATTGGAAGTTGGGATCGCGATGCCTATTCATATATCCCTCCAAATAGGGCTCGAACGTGGCGCTAGGCGGCACAAAAGCCAGACACACAGCCATCAATTCCCATCCACGTCGTAGACTTTCTTTCCGCGGATTCTCTGTCGTCTGCCGACAGATCTGAACATATAACTCATCCCGCAAAGGCGGCTTCGTGAACGCCGTATTCACGATATCCATGGCGACACCATCCAATGTCATGCCAACGTTGGCTTTTCGATCTCCCATGTACACTTGAACCAATCTGAATAAATTGCAAGCTTCTCTCTTGAGTAATTTCTCGCCGTCCACCATTGCGAGCATCGGTTGCGGTATCGGATCTTTCGACCAGCTGAGAATATCTCGCACGCTAAATTTCTTTCGAAACAACAGTCTTAATCCTTTCGGTCTGCCGCAATTTAAATTGAGATTGTCCTGCGCATACTTCTCGATGTCGCCACCACCCGTGCTGTCATCTCTCCGTGCTTCATCCAGGTCAGTGTTGTCGACATTCGTTATACCAATACTCGGAGTTGAACTTACGGTGGGTATAGAGACTTGTCGCGTAGTTACTACGCTGTCTCTCGCTTCCGTCTGAGACACAATATTCGGCGGTGACGGCGGTCGCGCTTGCGGCCTCGTCAAAGTATCGGCTGTGGTGTAATAAGTCGCTAAGCCTGCTGTGTCATAGTTACCTAAATCTAAAAAAATGCATGAGAAGGGATAACATCGTTAGTTACACTACACATTGTTCAATAGAAACAAATGCTATTTTATAACCATCAAAATAATTCCATACCCGCGTAGTGATCCTCGAGATATTCCTGGCTGGAAGAATCGCCTTGATTGCTGGCCGCTTCATCGTCGGCGAATTGATCATCGGAATCGTCATCACCTCTTCCGCCGATACCTTCACCCCTACCACCTTCCTCATCCAGAGAATCTTCCCCTTCTTCTACTAATAAAGGATCTCCGAATTTGTAACAACCTATATGTTACAAACAAGAGGAGAAAAACAATGAAATATTCCGTCACACAAAATTGCGACGTCAGAAAGATTTTTGGCTTATTACCTGATAATTTCGCTTGTTGCAGGATATAATGTTGCAACGGTAATAAGTGATCAGCATCAGCCAGAAGATTGCCATAAAACGGCGACGGCGGCGGACTGGGATTTCCATTACTTCTTTTCTTCTTACTATCCTCTCCTTCGGCGTGACCCTCAGTTTCTTCGCCTGCGGCACTGTTACTGCTGCTGTTGCTGCTATTACTACTGCTAGTATTACTACTGAGTCTCTGTCTAGATTGTTCGTGGGTTTGACTTATCATCAAGTAACGTTCGTGCATAGCATCGTCGTCCCGCTCTCTTCTTCTAGTTTGCTGCTGCTGCTGCTGTTGCTGCTGTTGATGTAACTGCTGCTGCATTTTTTGCTGCTGCTTCTGCTGTTGCACGAAACTATAACTGCGGCCCAACGGTTGCGGCGCACCTTGTAAAATAATAATCACTCATGTATTGCAAAAGATACATGCACATACAGGAAGATGGCGAAAGAAATATAAAGATTATCTCGCTTACAATCCAGTGAGTTATTGCACGCTGTGTTTCGCCTATACTCTTTTTCCCTATCACGCTCCCGCTCTCTCTCCCGCTCCACCACTTCGAGACCTCCTCGTTGCTTCGACGAATTACCACTATGTACGCCAGCAGCTCTACCGAGACTCTTGGCAGGATCGTTTCTCTCAGACAACATTGCACCATACACATCCCTGACATTCGCTTCCGAAAGCGATGCGGAACATCCGTGATGCCTTCTACCTATGCTGCCCGTTCCATCCTGCGGCTGCTTATTCACGTTTCTCGAATGCATAGAACTCGGATAAAAGGCTGGCGAATTCGTTTTATCGAGACTATTGACTCGTTCCCGATGATGCTGCTGCTGCATCTCCCGCTCTCTATCCCTATGGTAACGATTGCCACTCTCCATTAAGGAACCATACTTTTCGCCCTGTGATTTGTAACTATGGCTAAGTTGAACCTCAGGCGGGCGATACGGTGGCATTTCCTGTCTAAAGACTCGAGATTCCATCAGAGAATCGCGATATGGCGATGTACTCGGCTCGGGACCGTACGAGCTTCTACTACTTTCTCTACCTAAAATACCAAGAAATCAATCAATACAACCGGAAGGATATGTATGTGCTTTGTATATAACAAATAATAATTATGGTTAAAATATGGTAAAAATATAATATTATACATTACACATCCTTACCATTTTTACTTTTGTCTAGATCCAAGTTTCCAGCTCTACCTTCGCGTTGCGGATCAGTGAAAGTCTTCTTTTTAAACAAGGGTGTGCTAGTCGAAAGCGATAAGCCAAGCGGCGGTGGTTCTCCTACCAGTGATACAGACTTCTGATTTTTCACGCTTTCGAGAGTTCCGCTCTTGTGACATCTGGTCTCCAAGGTGCCGCTACTGTGCTGCCTAGGGGAGGATTGTGCGGTGTTGACCGGCGTTTGCGCGGCTGAACGATGATGATGCCTGTGTGGCGAGTCCAACAAACGATAACCGGTCGACTCCAAGGAAGTCCTACTGTGAGAGACAGAACTGTCGCTGGATCTACCAGAGTCCTGTGAATGATTGTGTTGTCTGGTACGTGTCGCAGGTACATCATGGTGCCTGTGATGCCTGTTATTGTGATGATGATGGTGATGATGATGTCGTCTCGCGGACGGAGACGGAGAAGGAGGAGAAGTCTGAAGATCGACGCCAACTGTAGAAGTCCGCGTTTTGTTCGCACTACCGAGAGAAAGAGCTTGCTACGAGAGAAAAACGTAGTCATGCAAAACCTCGAAATGTCAATATCGTCTAAATCTATGGAAAAAATTAAATTTACCAGTGTCGGAGTTAAATTTGTATTCTCTTGGTGATTAAATCGCGTCGATCGACTAACCGAAGGCGTTTGCGTTTGCGTCGAGACGGATTCTTTCTTTCTCGGCTCGGTTACCTTTTGAGTATCGGTTGTGCTACCGCTTGCAGGTTCTGTGTTCTGTTTTAACGTCTATACAAATATAAAAATATATCAATAAATTAACGAATAAAATATAATTACAAGTTAACAACGACTGACTGACAACATTCATTTTCTCCAACTATAAAATGTAGGAGAATAATAAAAAATGTATATAATATACATAATATTATATGGAACGTTTGATACAACAAAGATTGTAATTTATCCGTTATCACGTATCACGATCTTCTACAGGCAATCAATCAAGATCATTTTGTAATTATATTTAAACATAAAGGTGCCATAGAACATGTGTATTTTCCGGAACATTTGGCAATCATATTTTTGTCAAACTTTAAATGAACGAATAGCATTATCATGAGAGAAGTTTCATGATAGTAGCGTGGTATAATGTAAACCAGAGTTTTTTCTCCCTGCTGCAAACGTCTATTTATAGCTGAGAAGAGAGCAGACGCGCTTGCACACTTATATCTCCACCACTTTAAAGATACACGAGTTCTGTAACGTGCGTTATCCCGGAGAAACTCACAAATCATTACACACATCTGTAAATATATATATATA
>JAJVSH010000003.1:2456851-2516825 GCA_021460005.1 Tetramorium alpestre | reverse complement strand
AACGACAAATTATTTTATAAAACAATAAGAAAGTCAAATTGAAAATATAATAATATTTATTTCATTACGTTGTACGTTAGATACAATAATAGAATATTGATACAATATCAATTATCTGTTTTCTTTTTTATTATATCGCTTTAATCATCGGTTTGTTTAATCACTATATTATTCTGTACATTAATCTATATTTATACATAAATCTTTTCATGTAAGAATCTATGATCTTCTCCTATTTTCGATCTTATATAAGAGAAGATCAACGAATCTTAGTTAACAACCATCATAATATTACGAGTGGTCAGATCTGTCACAACATTCCACGCTTATCCAACGTCGTATTTGTGTCAACGCATATTAGTCCAATTAGAAAAACAAAATAAATGTTCATAAAAGTACTAAAAAGTAATTACGGATCTTTAGCTACAACATTTATAGAGTTATAAAATAAAACTTTACAAAAAAAAAGATACCATTTCTTTCTGCATATTTCTTGCATCATTAAATCTCCCTCAGGAATTACTCTTGTATTTTCAACTGTTACGATCGACTACAGCGTATAGAGGAAGTTTATGCCGACGACGACAATGAGATCCATGTATGCTGTAATCAGTATGCTATCAGGATTTCATACTGATATCTCGTGTATCTTGAGGAATATTACGCATTGCGAATATTATCTTTAATCGCTATTGTTGTCTCTACTGTGAAACTGAAAATTTCTAATGAAGAATACTATGTTGAGTCAAAAGTCACTAGTTTTATTCCATAATTATTTTCATAATATCAGGAAAGTATCACTTTAAATCACTATCTCTCTTCCGTCATCTCGTTTATCAAAGTATAATACAAGTTTATGTTCTGTTATCTGTGTCGCATTCCCTTTGCGTATACAATTATCGTGTATGTTCTGCTTAAAGTAAATTATTACTGCAATATTATGAACAAGTATTAAAAAGATGAAGGAAGATTTCTCGTGCTTATGCACCTTAAATCATTTGCACAAAAATGTACTATGAGTAATATAAAGTAATTCTTGACGCGCGCGTGTATTTGCGATGAAGCGAAAATCCATAGGATTCAATAAGGACAAATACTGACGCACTGCACAATTCAGTACCGTACTTGACATAGAGATGATGATTTTCGCCATTTCAAGCACGTTCTAATATGTTACTTCTTTTTCGTTGAACACCTTTACATACACATATTGCTATTGACTGCCACATATCCGCATAAACAATTATTATCGGTCGACATACTTTTCTCTCCTCTTGTTGTCTTCTTGTGTGACTGATTTCAAGTAACGATGGCGAGATGAAATGTTATAAAAGTTTCCAACCCTAATTGTCGTGTAGACATAAGAAAAAGTAAGTCCGTCTTCTTTCATGTGAAATATTCTTTGAGTAGTATGTACAATGGAGCTTTTTTAGTGTAATGTAAGAAAATAACGCCACGCTCAGCCGGTCCTAAATAAAGACCGCCATCGACGATCGACTTTGAAGGGATGAGCTTCTTTCTTCGTGTGTTGGATTGTAAAAAGTCTTCATATGCTTTAAGAAGTACCCGCGGTGGGTTTCTCAGCACCGGTTTGGCATGTACAATAAATAAATAACGAACCGTTTAACGTAACGAGCGTCGCATCATTTCTACGAGGTAAATTGGTGAAACAGCTCAGACACCTTCGCCATAATCGCGATCACCTACGTTAATACGATCGGGCGCAGCAGTTACACTGAAGCCGAGGATCCTGTTATCCACTTTAAACATCTTTCCCTTCTTTGGTTTCTTGGATTTTCCCTGAGCGAAAAAGAGCTTTTTCAATATTGAAATCTATCTCATAGGCTTGATACATTTGTAATTTAATATTATAATAATAAGAATAATGTTTCGCTTACATTTGGCACTAACTTAATTATAATAATAAATAAATTATATTAAAATTATATTAAATTTCTGGCGAGAATATTTAGATTAATAAATCCAATGCTAAATAAATAATATTACGTCTTATTGTCATTGTGTTAAAATGATTACGCAACGTTAACAAGAACATACCTTAACTTCTTGAAATTCTGCAGGTGCATTTGGATTAACAGCAGGTGCTGGCTTGCACAGATCGTCAGCTTGTACCTGAGGACGCTGCGCTGATCGCAATTTGCTTCGTTTTTCGAGGAATTGCTTGGCGAATTCCATACTCTGCTTCGTATCCCCAACGTAAACGCGAATGTACTCCCTAACTTCATACGGTGTTTCGAGGTCTCGCAAGAACGTAACGAACGTAGGGACTGCAAATGCACATGGCTATAGTAAGACTGTAGTAAGCTACGGTAAGACGATATTCGCGAGAAAACTAAATGTAGGACACTTACTGTCCACAGATGCTTGTATACTGCTCAATGTTTTACTACACCATTGCGTGAATTCGTCGGTCTTGGCAGTGTTCTGTTCAAACAATTTCTTCACTAATTCCTCCTCTTTCTTATTCTTATTTTTGGACGCTTTATTATTACTATTTTGCTGTTGCTGCTGTGGCTGTTGCTGATTAGAGACAGGTTTTGCAATTGCAGCTTGTTTAGCCGGCTGCTTCGTGGTGGTGAACGACTTAACAGGTGTAGGATCCCAGAAACCAGTAGTACCTGAATTTGTGGACCATCCTTGACTGCCTGACGCGCTCGAATTAGCCCAATTCAAACACTGCGACGCTGTACCCCATATACCAGCATTTTGCAGCATACTCGCAGATTCCTTCTGGCCGGCTTTTTCTAATCGTTCCCTTTCCTGTTGCTAAGATATTTCAATTTTTCGTCGCGTAATCTTTCAAAAACAATATTTTATGCCAACACGCATATTCAAGGCAATAAGTACCTTTACCTTAGCGACACGCTCCTGCTCTTCTTGCTGAATCTGCGCGAGACTCTTCACTTGCAGAGATTTAGAGGCAGTCGCTTTCTCTGCCCACTTAAATTGCAATCGCTTTGAAGAGTCGATTGCCAATGCTTCTTGTGCCGCTTCTACTGCCTTCTGCTGTGCTGACTGTTGCTGCATCAATTGTTGAAGTCGTTGTTCTTCCTGCAAGAATGTAATAAACGTACACATGCACATTACATAACAAATGTAAATAAATGTAAATAATGTACCGCTTTCTTTTCTCTCTCGAGTCTTTGAATCTCAGCAAGGGAAGCAGTATGAGTGGCAGGAGTCAGTGTGCGTGGAGCCTGAGCCCACGGGGATTTAGTTGTTTTCTCTTGAAGCTTACGCAACGCTTCGTCTTCTCTTCGCCGTTGTTCCGCACGACGCTCGTCTATTTCCGCCTGCCGTCGCGCCTCCGCCTCTTTCCTGTGAATTTCAACATTGCAAGTTTTACTAAAGTGCATTTGATTTAATTAATCATATTTCTTGATAACCGTACGTTTCGCACAATTCTACTGATATACCTCAATCTCTCTTCTTCCTGCCTTTTTAGCTCCTCATCTAACTTCTTCNTCTTTTCCTCTTCTTTCTTCTGTTTTTCTTCTAATTTTTTAAACTCTTCCCGCTTTCTCTTCTCCTCTTCCAGCTTTCTCTTTAAATTCTCTTCCTCCTGTTTCCTCTTCTCTTCACGTTTTTTCTCTTCCTCTTTACGCTTTTTCTCTTCTTTTTTCTTTAGCTCTTCTTCCTGCCTGCGCTTCTCTTCCTCTTTTCGTTTCTTCTCCTCTTCTTTTCTCTTCCTTTCCTCGTCTTTACGTTTCGCTTCCTCAGCTTGTCTAGCTTGCTCCTCTTTTTGCTTTCTCTTCGCATTCTCCTCTTCCACTTGACGTTGCAATTCTTCTTGCTTTCTCAATTCTTCCTTTTTTCTGTCCTCTTGTAACTTAAGATTCTGTTCTTCCTAAAAAGAGAAAGTCAGATATTAGTACTATTTCGTAACTATATATATATATAAAGAATGATACAAGGAGAAAGTAGAAGTTGACTTACCAATATCTGCTGCTCGGTTTTCATATCTTTTGCATGTAAATCCCATAGAGAACCGGGTAATTGTCCTGGTGGCATTGCGGGAATGGGCCCGACCTGGACAACATGGGATATTAATAAACAAATCAGTTAGCGCTTACGTATTTGAAATTTACACAAGTTTTAATTTATGTAACAAAATAACGCGCACCTGCGCTAACCAATTCTGCGCATTAAACTGGGGAACTATTTGTGGCGGGGGTTGTGGCCAAACAGTTTCCATATGGGTTGCCTGTGGATGGCCATTTGTGTTGACGTTGAGTTGACGTAGCAAAGACTTTATTGGATTGTCTTCCTGCGTTGGTGTGGGAGTCGGAGCGATATTTGGTTGTTGCATGGTGGGCAAGTTCTGCATACCGCCCATCTGCTGGATAAGTTGCTGTATAGGATCCACTGTGGCTGGATGGGCCGCGGTTGTATGTGGATTCGTTGGTAAATGAGTCTCAGATTGCGTCTTGGCCTGCTCAATATCGTGCGTTCAATCATGAATGCCGAATAAATAATTAACAAAAAAACAAAAAAAAACCCACTAAGACGATTTACCTGTTGCATTTGAGTGAAAAGTTGCATAACAGGATTAGCTGCCTGAGACGTGAGATGAGGCACAAACGGATTTGTCGCTATCGGCACTTCCGGAATTTCCTGCATTCCATCTTGTATGACGTATTGTAGAATCAACTGATTCTGTTCTACAGGGGTTAGTGTAGACCAGTGCTCCGATTGCGACAATTTCGCTATCGCTGATGTTCTCATCTGCCTGAACAACATCTGATGATTATGCAGCATCTGCATATGCTGATATGTCATTAACATGGATAATGGATCTTCTAATCCGGCCTTCGGTATAGAACCAGGGGCTAGTCCAGCCGGTACGGTATTGGGTGCAGGTGGAATTACCTGATCTGCTAACTATATAGGAATGGAAATATTTCATCTTACTAGTATATATCCAACAGCAATTGACAAGTTAATGCAATGATGATATCTAACTTTGTGAGCTTTATTTTGGAAATCTCTGAATTTTCCTCCACATAGCAAACACTTGAATATTATAGATGACAACAAATAAAATTCACTCTTCTTTCGCTCTCTTCTCTAATTCAATTATTCAAACTTTAAACTTGTTACTTTTCTCAACATATCTTTATGTAAATTGATATTGCTACAATCTATATGTAAGACCTGAATTAGTGAAATAAAATTTTAAAACGTATAAATGAAATAATATACATATTTTTAAACATATACCTTCAACGGAGGTATTGGTGGGCCAGGCGTGAATGGTACTCTTCCAAATATTTTGATCAAATCACCGAGCGTGGCGTACCTTTCATCGCAAGTTCTTCTCACCAACAATCCCGTGGTAAAGTAACCGGCTTTGTACCATTCAGCCATTTCGCTAGCTAAAAATGGACCCTGAACTTCGCCCTGTGGATCACGATAAAACCATTTTTCCTGATTACCCGTGCTGGAAACCGCGGACGGTTGATTACCAATTGCCGGTGGGACACTCGTAACCGTTGTCTTTTCCTTATGATTTTCCTCATCCGCCATTAATTTAGCTACCAGAGCGTTGGCCTCCTCTTTCATTCTATCCAGGTCATCTTCCGATCTGGTCATCTGCCTGGCATTAGCGGTTGCCGTATTATGTACGAGCTTCGGATGCTCTAGAGGAACTTGTCGGTTGGTCACAGCCGGTATCTGTGGCTCTGTTTTTACCTCCGACTGAACAGTCTCCTTCTTATCGTGATGAGCTCCGCTCAAGCTCGGCTCGCTAGATTTCTCACCTAAAGTCTCAGCTTTATGCTGATCCACATTTGCAGATCCGATAGTCTTTTTCTGCAAGAGATCCGAGGACGATGCTAAAGGCTTGGTCGGAATGCTTTCAGTTGACGGCACAGTGGTTGACTTGGTAGAGGGTGAGTTACATTTCCTCTCTTTCTCCACAGAATCATTCTTATCTTCAAGTGAATCCAACGGTTTTGATCGTTCCTTGCTTAATGTGTTACCTAGTGTATTACTCGTATGGCGATTCAAGGATTGAACAGAACCCGTTCCGAAAGCTAATGACTTGCTATTAGGTCTCACTATGTTCGAAGCATTGCCTTCCGACACGCGCCGAGTTCTACTCTGTTGAGAAGCTCCCGTCGCACCGTCCTCGTCATCATCCGAATACATTCCACCGTGAAATGCGCCCGAAGCATCAAAACTGCCGCCACTTTCGCTTGGATTCTCCGTTGCCCTAAAGTATAAAAAATTCGCCGATAATTATGTGAAATTGTGAATATAGAAATTATTTAATATACCATTCAGGTAGATTGTCATGATTATCGTGATGATTCGATTCCCATGTGCGAGCGGTGCGTAGTGGTGGATGATGGCCTGAATCGTGGGATGGTCTGTGATTTCCTCGATGTTCCCATCTTGCTGATCCACTTCTACCCTCCTCTCCGTCACCCTCGTTTCGTTCCAATCTGTCCCGATCCATACTGCCACCCTCGCGCCAACTATTTCTTCCTATTGTAAATCTCATTTTATTAATAAATCTGTATATACTATAACAAAATCCCCCAAAGAAATTTAAATAGAATACGTATTTTACCCCAGTTACGCCAAGTATCCTCGTCTTCTCCGCTTCCACGATGACGTCTCCAATTACTCTCCATAAACGAACCACCACTAGTCCCACGATTCAAATCTTTTCTAGGACTAGTCGATCCATTCCATTCTCCCGGATCTGTAACGCCGTTTCTTTCTGACCAGCCGCGCTCACTTTGAGATCTATCAAATGGCCTATTTCTTCCCTATAAGTAAAATTTATAAGATTGTTCCACTCTTGTGCTGACTGGTATGGATCTGTTATATTTAATTGCTATTTAATAATTAGTCTCTATTTTTTGATTCTGCAAAATTTATGTCATAAAGAGATAATCTGTTACATGTACAACATATAAAGAAAAGAAAAGAATTTACATTTGAAATAAAATGTTAAAAAGCAAATTCGTATATAATAGAAAAATAAAAGCTTTGTACCTGGAATGACTGGCCCTCGATTCGTATTCCATCACCGGAGTCGTCAAAACCAACTCCGCGTGAATAATGAGACGAATACAAGCCTCCTCTTCCAGTTCTACCACGTCCACGATCGACACTGCTACCTCTTCCACGACCTATATTAGTTATCCCTCCATTCCACATACGCTGAAAAATTCACATACGTATAACACGTTTACATTATACGAGTTTGTTTACAAAATGAATTTATTCCAATTTTTTAATACAGCAAGCGTTTCTAATTTATCTATGTATTAGTAAAATGTAAAAAAAAAAAGCAAATACTTGATAAAAATATATAAGAACTGTTACATGTATTAGTAAAATGTAAAAAAAAAATCAAATACCTGATAAAAATATATAAGAACTGTTACAACAGCTAGAGCCAATTTTTAAATAAGTTTTAATATATATAAAATATAATTAAAAATAATTAACAATTTCATATTTTCCCTTCCTTATTATCAAGAATAAATGAAATTAAATTAGACTACTGCTTCATGCAACGACAAAATCAATTATATCAAACTTTATATATGTCTAGTTACCGTTTCATCCTCTGTCATGGTTGTGAGAGCTAATGGAAGCTGAGTTTTCTCCACATACAGAGCTGGAAAAGTTGTCAACGGCTCCGGAGGTTTGCACGTGCGATCAAACAGAGCTAGCATCTCTTCCCGGCCGTATCTATGCTCTGCCAATTGAAAGCGAGGTGTACTCAGAGTTGTGGTCCCTCCACCCCCACTACCAGTATTGCAAGTGTCTCCTGACGCAACCTTGCGCAACCTATGTAGTAGAATAAACGTAAGAAATACAACATGACAAACATAATTAAACAAGATTCCATCACTACAAATCACATACCATTCTGGACCGAATTTCATGGAATCCGTCATGATGCACTATCTCCTGAAAAAAAAACAAAGAGAGCAAATGAAACAAATATTTCCGAACAGAAAAAAGGCACAGAAAGATAGAATCGCTGAGATAAAGACAAGCATTAAAGAACATCTTACAAAAATATCAAATACAAAAACAGGAAGCTGTTGTGTAACGGGACGGTTCAAAGGTGTCTTTTTTTAATCGGATGCCGAGTGATGTTGGCAAGATATAAATATTTGCAAGACTATCGACAGGGCATGGAAAGCTGGGAGGTAGCAGACGACGGCAGCCTCTTGCGAGGAGTCACAGGCGGATGAAAAAATTGGTTGTCTATCGCCGCGGGGAACTCGTCATCTGTTACAACCTGACACGGACGTGGGTCCTGACACCCGCGTGAGACAGTAAATCTAACGCGACGATCTCGCGACGCGGGACGCAATCAGACCGACAGGCTGTACCTGTTGCTCGAAGGAGTATCGGAGTATCGGCGATCTCGCGCGCGCGCATACTTTGACAAACGCGGTGACACGTAGAGTTCGGCGACGGAAGGAACATAGAAGGCATAGTGACACAAGAGACAGAGCAGCATGCCCCTTGGGCACGCCTGTTGTCCTCGGGAAAGACGACAGAGCGCATATCGAGCGCGGATCGAGCCAGTCGCAGAGGCGTAATCGCGCACGCAAGCTGCGCGCCTCGCCGTCGCGACGTACTCTCCGAAAGCGCGAGCGGAGGTGGTCGCTCCGCGAGCCAAGGTGGCAACATTAACCAAACTTTTTTTGCCCTCGAACGTCGGGGTGACTTGCGTGCGCGACGGGTCACGAAGGGGATCGCGCAGCCACGCGGAAACGCGCGCCGGCCAGACGCCGCACAACCGCACGGAACGGGTTCGGCGACGGCGAAAGCCTTCGGGAGAAATACCTTTGCTGATCTTCGGAATTACTGAGGACAGCGATACAACACACCAATATGGCTGATGGTTTTTTTTGGAATGAAGCGCATGCGAAGGCTCTCCGTCCGTGGTATCCCTGGGGGGAGGCGTGGAAAGTCACTAGAATCCGCGCGTGTGAGCACGCGTCGGCGCACAGAGGGAAACGATGGAATGAGAAACGATCGGACACGTGTAAAACGCCGCGAGGGATCCATTCACAATATTCACATCTGTGGATATGTATCATATATTGTCAACTTTCGACAGCAGTTTATTTTATTACGTTTCGTCCCATTGCACGAAATAACACTTTTACCTTGTTCAATTCTCTTGACACTTCATTCATTTTTGAGAAATCAAATTTTCCAAAAATTGTAGAATTACCCATGCTTTATAAATTTACTTGAAAAATTTTACTATCAATGGCAAAAGCGTCAATAATTATCTATGATCGACAAAAGCATTATTAATATTATCAATTGTAAAATTACCAACAATCACATCGAAAAAAAAATTTTTCGATATGCGTGTTGGTAATTCTACAATTGATAATAGTAATAATGCTTTTGTCGATCATAGATAATTATTGACGCTCTTGCCATTGATAGTAAAATTTTTCAAGTAAATTTATAAGGCGCAAAAGTACAAACTCTGTAAAATCGACAAAGTATTAAATGATTATAATTAGATAAGAGTTAGCAAAACTAAAATTTCAAAAATTGACTAAAAATTTTTAATTTACGAAACCAAAGCTGTGAAATTCTAAAAAAATCGACAAAATATCAGGAAAATATAATCGGATAGAAGCTGAGCGAAAATGAAAATTCAAAAAATTAGGATTTTAAATATTTCTGAAATTTCAGTTTCATATATTTAAAGCACAAAAATTGAGACATTAAAATATCAGGTAAATGAGAAACAAAGCAAAACTTTGAATGTCAGTTTCAAAAGTTTTATTTGTAAATTTTATTACTATCTATTCTAACATAATTGAAATTATGACTATTATGCTATTACAACAAATACAAACACATACAAATAATTTGTGTATAAATATTTAAATACATTACAGACGCCTCAAATATATTCGTAACTGTAGATCTTTTTAATCAAAAAACGCGGCAGTCTCGCGCTAAATGTATGTGCAAATGTAACTGCAAGACAGATTAAATATACGTTAAATTTATTCGAATACGAATCAAAGTTAATAATGCTTAATATAACGCTAAAAAATTACATACATAGATTTAAAACATTTTTATATGCTTTCCAATGTGACTATGACAAATACTTATTTAATATAAAAGAAATACAAATTTTCAGTCCAAGAAATTTTATTGTATGCATAACAAATTAATTTATAATCGTTAATAATACGAAGCATTGAGTTTTATCACAAACGCATTATAGATTTGAGCTTACGCGTTTTATACTCTCTTTGTTGTAAATAATACATGACATGTATAATCTGGCCATTATTTCATTTTCTGAGATCTTTAATAGTAAAAATAAGTGTACGACAAACCAAAGTTATTGACGAAATTCAATATTGTATGTACCATGATCAAAAACTATAAGTAAATAAAATGGTCTTACATAAACCAAACGAAATTGACATGTTAAATATCTGCAAATGCTCCATTGAGGAATATGTATATAGAGTGTTGTCCTAGACTTTTAATGTTACTCATTGATAGTAGTTACTCCTAAGATCATTTTGGCATTAAATTTTATTTAAAAATGATTTTAGAAGTCTACCATTAACATCTGAGACATTGTATATAAAGGATTCTATACATTTGAGCAACAATTTAATATTAAATTTCCGGAAGAACACGTGTATTACTTTAAATATTTACGTTATATCATTTGTTTAAATTAACGTTCTCTTTTTATCAGTACAATATTCAGTCTGCGTGAAAGATGCAATATTATATATAAATCAGTTACCCTTTGGTCAAATCTATCTCTCGATTTATCGATGACATCTATCTTTCGCATGTTGTAGTATTGCCCATATACTAAATTCAATCTCTAACTCGAAGGCCCCAAATACTAGTTCTTCGAATACCGACTGTTGGCCTCGCGACCGAGCTATAAAGGTACTTGTTAATTTCGGGTTCGCGGCAAGTAGCTTGTAATGATTTGAGCACTGATTCCGACATCAAGCCAAAAACATCTAAGTATAATAAACATGGCATATGTGCTAATCTCATATATGCCGATATCGGAATGCTGTAACAACGGCTCAGTGATAAGTGCTCAAGTTTTGAGAAATTGAGTAAATTATGAATGGTATGCATTGTAAGCATAGCGCAATCACTCAAGTCCAATTCTATAAGATCCGGACACCTTTTTGACAGGTCCTTTACATCTGAAATTTAAACAGAAATATACAATATACAAAATATACAAATAATAAGCTTAATTATTACACTTACTCTCATCAGTCATCGTTTTTCTACAGCCCGCTATGTTCAAGCGCGTAATGGATGTTGGCAGTGTTTTACAAAGTAAAGTCATACATTCATTGTCCAGAGAACACCATGCCATATTGAGAGCAGTCAAGCTGAAATAATCCATCGTATTAAAGTTGAAAATTTACAAAATCCATGTATACATACAAAAAAAAGAGAGAGAGACAGATTAATTAATTTTACCATTTAAGTTTCATTAAATCCGTAATACATCCAATGTCTATATTCTCACACATTGTTAGATTCAAGACTTCTAATTCAGTGTTTTCACTAATCGCTCTACAGCAATCTCTATTTACTATACATTTTTCCAGCGACAATTTCTTCAGATATTTACATTTGGATAATAATGCAGCCAAACCAACCGGGGATATAACCGCCATAGATAAATCCAAATACTGTAATTTACTGATATAAGAATCACCGAGGACTTGACTGCCTTCACAAAAGACAGAATCCGCGATTTCCGCTTGTGCCAGTCTTAGAATTTGTACTCCTCGTGGTAATATATATCCTAATGTACCGCCGTTTAAAACTTTACTACCTAAGTCTAATCTAGTCCACAACGCTTCATCTCGAGCTATTTGGCACCAACGTTTGCACACTAGCATAGAGCGTACCTGCGAGCAAAATAATTTATACAATTGTAAAATTTAAATAAAATTTAATATGTGACATGCATAATTTATTAAAATTATATTTAATAACTGTTACTATTCTTACCAAACATTTCTTAGGTAACCACTTTAATATCATTAAAATTATTTCATCTGATAACTTGTTAAATTTGTCCTCGCCATCAACCGAAGGTTTTCTTCTTCTTCTAAATAAACAAAATTGATCTAAACAATTTTGCTGGTTTTTCTCGACGGAAGTATTAATCTTTTCCTTAGTAAAGTTCTCCTTTAAATCCCCAAAATAATCAGCTTCCATTCTCGAAGAATAGCCAGATTCATTCTCTGCACCACCAAGCACAACTAAATCATCTATATCATCTGAATCTTGTTGAATCCTAGTAAGAATAATCAAGTGAGCAAAAATAAAGACAATACAATTTAAAACATGCAAAAGTAGAATGTTTTTTTTCTTCCGTTACAAACCTGTTTGTGTTTGCAATTTCCAAACTAGAACTTGTATAAACTTCCTCTTGATATCCAAAGACATCAGGTTCATCTATTCGTGATTTATTTGTCCTATCTAAATTCTCTGATAAGATTGTACATTCTTCAGATTGTAGTCTTTTTGTACTTCCATAATTTGCTACTCCATCCTCTAGCATACCAACGCCCATATCTTCCAGGATTTCAGGCTCTATGAGACTGGCGTTTCCCGAATAGGACCACTTTGTATTATTTTGAGAGTCGCCATTGAGAGTGTTTAGATTGTTATTACAGCTGATGTCCAAACGTACACGTTTGCTGCAAACATAAAGATTTCTTTTACTACAAAAATTTCAATGCAGCGATATCATTTGATTGTAACGAAAGAAACAACATATATATATATATATATATAAACCTGTTCCACCAAGGTGACGATGAGGAAGCGGGGTGTTTATTCATTATACATGTACAAATATACAAGCCCTTTGTCCCAAACTCTAATGATATCAAGTTCTTCAACAAGTGTTATAAAACCAGGCAAATACTGTAGAAAAGGAGGATTAGTTGAGTTACAAGCTTTATTAGATATTAATCATAAAGATAACATATCAATGTTATCAATATCGTTAACATTCAATGTAAATCACAAAAGGAGTAAATTTATGTATTTCTTAAAAAAAAAATAAAACATTTATACATAACAGCTTAAGGGGAAATTAATAGATTTATTTATATACAATCATGCATACAGAAAAAAAATAAAAAGAATATCCAGACCACGCCTTACTAAAAGTTTTACATCTACTAAAAATATATAGCACATTTATCCCTGATAAAACTGACGTGCACACGAGCACAAAGTGTAACCATACATTCGATAAAATCACGACGTTTCGAAATTCACGGACGGAGTTTCCCGGATTTGAAGATACCACAAACACAAATAATTTACGATAACACAAGAAGGAACTTGCGACAATCGAAAGGGCGGCGATTTCTCAGCAGCGTTAAACCTCGGCTATGTGATCGTGCGTATATCGAGCGTTCGCTGTGAGTCACAACAAAGCACGTAAGACACTTTGAGCGCTATTCGGAGCGTCCCTCCCAAAGAAAGAAGCGCTACAAAACGCCACGGACGTATTCCGCGGCTTGAGCGTACCTTACACGAGAGCGAGAGCGAACGAATAAGCGCGCGCACGCGGGCACGGCGCGGGTGTACACCTGCCGGTATCCCTTCCCCTCAAGAAAATACAGGCAACAGGTAACAAGGTTCGTGCGAGACTTGGCGAGACTGCGACGTAACCATAAACGCACGGCGACGAGATCGGGGACGTAACCTAACCTCACCTCTCAGGCGGCGAAGACTCCTCATGCAGCCGCGCGTGTTTCACCGCGATGTCGGGATTCATCTTCAGGAAAAGCCGACACCTGCTTGCCTACCCTTGCTGTCCTAGTCGTTTCAAATCTTGGCGAGGTCCAGGTGGGTCCAGGACTCACCTCACTCACCGCGATCTGGGCACAATCAGGCGCAATGCGCGTCGACAAAACAAAATCGCTTGGTGGCAGTTCGATCGACCGACGGCCGGTCGTCGCGCGCGTGATTATCCCGCCGAGCCGGCTCGCCGAGACGGCGCTGATTGGCCGCTCGTCGAAAGGCGGGAACGCGGCGAAATATCGAAACCGCGGGAATGCGCGCTCGCGCGTGCGCCGGGCAACTTGGCGCCTTTTCCGCGCGTTTGACTTCGCGCCCGTCCAACGTTCCGCGCGTGACGTCGGCGGCGTTTCGCGCGTGCAACAGTGTTCCCACTTGCCAGTGGGCCGAGCTCTTGCACAGGCGCGTTGAATTCGGTTTCATCGCGCGACTTGACCTGACAGAAAAGGGCATCGTAAATCGTACGGTCTCTTGTAAAATTCTTCCCGAGGACGAAGCATGTAAAAAGAAATTAAGAAAAGGAGGTAAAATGCGTATTGACATCAATTTACTTATTATCTTATGCCACTACGTCCTCACTAAACACATTCTTGCAATAAAATTGAATGTTATAAAATATATTGCAACTTTACTACAATATTCCGTGTTGGTTAGATCTAAGCCCTTTTTCGGGTATAAAAAGAATTAATTTCGAACAAATGCTAATTTATAAAAAATTTAAAAAAGTAAATCTTTTTCGTAATGATCATCTGTACTAGGTTATTTGGGCGTGCACCGCGGATATTCATATATTTATCTCGTGTGTCCATTTGCGCACACTTTTGCGAACGACAGCATCGCGCTTATGATAAAAAGATCTTTCTCAGTTACCGGATAAAGGTTTACAAATGAATAGGTCGTCCCTCGCGAAATAATTCGATTTATTAGAGTTTAGATGATTAAAGTATTATTTATACACGTCAATAGCGAGTGCAGATAAAAATAAATGAGGCGAAACGACGACTCGAATCCCGTTTATTGTTTCAAGCCCTTCAACTTTCGATCCTCGGCGTAAATTTTCATTTGGAAGCTCACCAGCTCGGATGTTCTCTTGTGAAAGTCGAGTCGCGTATCCTTGGGGTGTATCCCCTTGTCGTGCCACCAACCGTAACTGAAAATTGTCATAATTAGCTGTTGGAGCGGCAGATAGCCGAAAAAGGAATTACGTGTGCGAAGACAGGAATTACGTGTGGCTGGTCAATAGCGGGGACTGGTATAGCTTCCTCGGGTTCTTATCTTGCTCCGTGGCGAGTCTCTCGAGCGTGTCGCTTACGTCCGCATTTCGCGCGTCCTCGAGTTCCCTCGAGTAGAATTTCGGCGTGACCAAGTCCGCTGTAATTGATTGTGCACCTCGCGTGCGCATTCATTCGGGTCGTATTACGCTCGGCTTGCAAAAATCGAGATCGCGAGGCCGTATCCGAGGCCGACGCTGCACGTATTTTCTTTTATTTTCTTCGCGTACTCGGGAGTTGGATGAAAAATTTTCGCGAGTTCACCGTCGAAAAGCGAACAAGATTTACGCCACGTTTCATTCAGTATTTCAACTTTGATGCTAATGAAACTGTACTGTACGGAGATCATTGGACGACGGACGAAATGCTCGCGTCACTGACGCGAACGTGTCATTTCTCCAAATTAGTACGGGCTATTTCAGATCCGCCGAATGTCTTACCTTGATTTCGATCTCGCTTCCGCGATCAACGATCGAGAGGTAGCACAGAGAACAAAAGGATTTTTCTTTGATTTCTCAAATTGTGAAACAATTTCTTTTTTTTTATCTCATTTCTAATACGAATGTATTCTTAAGAGTTGGAAAAGAATTCACTTTTCGGTCACCACATTTGGGACCTTTTTCGGATATAAAAGAAAGAATATGTGAAAGATCAAAAGATACACTTTTATATGGAACTACGGAAAGAAATTCCTTTGCATTTAGATCAAACGGATTACGCTAATTTCTAAAGAATTTTAAAAAGCAAATAATTAATTGCGATCATCTGCGCTATTTGAGGAGACACTCGGCAGTTCCAAGACACTCCATGTACGTGGAAGATATATACCGTTCGCTTTTGATACGCAAGCGTCGGATCTGCCGATCTGCTGGTTTCTCGAGAAACACAGCCTAAACGGTGGCCTCTCCGATCTCTTGGACGTTACCGGTCTCGAATCGTACGACGCCGTTTGCTGCTCAGACATATTTTCCACGCTGCGCGATTTTCTTTTCCCGGTCGTCCGTCCCGTTGTCGTCGAGACGATTCAACTGATTGTGAGCGTCTCCGCCTTGCGTCGAGTACCGCGTACGTGTCCCCGCGACGTGCAGGAACTACCGTATTTGATCAATATTGCCTGCGAAATACACTGTCAGGAATATGCGGTCGTGGGTGACATTGTTGAAGCCGAAAACGTCATGATTATAGGCTCGCGAAGCAACGTGCTCATATCACGATAGATTTACGATAAAACCGTGATCATCTAGATCTGCATTTTTAACAGAACATCCCAAATAGCACGGCGGATGGTAATGAACTCAAAAAGGATTCACTTTTTTAAATCCCTTATAAAGTAGCGTATACAGGGTGTCCGGTAAAGATTGAATCAACGCTTGTGAGCAGATAGAGCGGACTAAACTGAGTCGAAAAGTCCTGTATCATTTTTTAATTTTCGCAATAATTAACGAGCTATTAATTGTTAAAAACTGGAAGAAGGAATAGACAGCGCGGTGCGTGAGACGTGAGAGCGGCAATGGCAGCACGCAATGGCAGCGGCCCCTGCCTCTTGCGCACCGCACTGTCTATCCCTTCTTCCAATTTTTAACAATTAATAACTCGTTAACGATTGCAAAAATTGCAAAATGATACAGGACTTTTCGATTCAGTTTAATCCGCTCTATCTGCTCACGAGCGTTGATTCAATCTTTACCGGACACCCTGTATATAATCTCTATTTCAAATGAACTGAAAAGAAAAAGAGCGGCGGTGGATCGCTCGTCTGCAGAACGCTCGTGGACGAGAACGGGTTTCGTCGCGGAATAACGAGGCCGACACCATCTTTTTCATATTTGCCTCTCTCTTTATTTTCGACTTTTTCTCCCCATTAATAATTCATATATTCCAATAAAGTATATACGGCTAATAATGGTTATAATCTGGCGCAGCAATGTTACAAATCTCTCGACTCTGACTCTCTTCGTTTTCCTCTTATCGACCTTGGCACTTCTCTACCTCCTTATCGCCGTTTAATCGCCGTGCTATCTCTTTACGCCTGCTTGCCAATTAAGTAGCTGCATACCAACGAGGTTCCCGAGAGAAGAGACGGCCGTGTTCGGAAAACGAAAATATCTCTCACTCTCTCTTTTTTCCAAGAATCTCTCTCTCTCTCTCTCTCAGTCTCTCTTGTATTTGTTGTGTTTGTGTTGATGTAATACAAAAAGCATTTCCCTCAGAATCCTCGTATTGACTCGCATAAATTATAGGACGTTTACAGCCGTTACATTCTTCGCGCGCGATCTGTGCGTGCGAATCGTGTCTATAAAGCAAACTTACTTCGCAGCTTCGTAACGCTTCGTAAAATTCTCAGGAATCAGCCGTTAACGCTAACTCGGTTTGTCTCTGTTCGCGTCAAATATCGCGATTAGACTTGTAAAATTTCTGCGACGTTGCGTCTTTCGCGTCAAAGAATCTCAACCGATTTTGCACCGTCACCTTGTCATTTTCGTAGCAACGAGAGACGATAGTATAGAAAAGATTACGATATCAACACGATGTTTGTCACTCGCTGTTACTACAGACATACCGATATAGCATATATCACCGTTGCGTAATCGAAGAATACGTAGAGATTTGAGGATCACCGTGACGACATACTCTCTCTCTCTCTCTCTTTCTTTCTTTTTTCATATAGAATAGTTTCAAGATTTAACAACGGATTCTCGTTAATCCCGAAACCGCATAACTGCAATTAAACATCGGAAAAAGTCAACAAGGTAAATTCTTACGCGATTCGCTCTGGGCTGATTGATATACACGCACGCAAACACACAGGACGAATTTCCTTGACTTTATCACGAAGAGCGTTCTCGAGTTCTTATAGAAAAATACTTGAGACCCTCTCAAGGATACCGGATTGAATTCTTCTCGCGTGTTTTGCTACACGGCAGAAAACACGATTTTGCGATCGGCAGTGCATTCGTTGGAATCGGGTGATTCTCGCCTCTGTTGTTGGTAATTTTTTTCGTCGTGTACGCCACGTGTCGCGCGCTTAGTATCCTCAAAGCTGACGTAATATTTTTCTATAAGATATGACCGATTCGAAAATATCCCTCAGCTTTCAATGGAGCTTTTCGTTGTCGACCGAGGCTAGTAAAACGCGATCGCGACTCTCCGTTCAGTCGAAGGCGGGCAGGGGATAATACCGATATCGTTTTCTTTTCCAGAGAAAACGATTCGATATTTTAATAACTATCAGATAAATCAGATGTACAGTCGAATCTCCATACTCTTATTGTTAGTAAGTTGAAATCGCGCAATTTAACCTAACCTCTTTATTCTTAATTTCCTTCCAGTCAAGTTTTGACAATTTTACGCATACACGGGCAAATAATACGCTGATTAATTCGATTCAGAAAAAGCGAATGAAGGACGAGATGTCGTTAGTTCACAAATCTCGTCGAGCAAAATTGAAAAGAATAGGAATGATAAGCGCGAAAGAGAAAAAATCAAGTTTACTACAAGGTTGTGCCGAAGAAGGCTTCGTAAATTGAAATGCGATACATTTAGCGATTAATAAATGATTGTCTAATTAACGATAATATCTTGTTTTTAGGCTCGTATTTGAGTTTTAACATTTTTTTTTGTGTTTAAGAATACGAAGGTCCGACTGTATTTCCGTGTAATCGCCTTCGCCGACGCGGCAGGATGTTTCGTAAAAAGCGTAAGAAGCATCCCTAGATGAAGCACAGATAATCTAAAAAGAATTTTTTTTTAATTCCCAAATTATGAAATAAATTCTTTTAAATAAAAGAATCTAAAAAATAAATCTTTTTAAAGTTCATATCAGTGCTTTTTGAGCCAGCAACTTCTCGGGATAGAGCTATATCGTTGAATTTTGATGTCGCGACGCTTCTTACACTTTCGTTAGGAAGCTACACCCTGCCTATTTTCTTTGTTTTTTTTTTACATGAAAGTTAAAGGGCTGCAATTTGTACTCGTATATACGCTTGTGGTCGACTTGAACGTCGACGCGCAAGGACGGTGTGCACGAAATCGAATACGATCTCCTGGCGATTTCCTGTTCCCCGGAACCGCGACCATGTCGAATGCATCCCATTCCGTCGAGGAGCGCTTTAGAACCAACAATCTTCCGCGTTTTCCGCATTCCTTCGACGATTCCCTAGATTTTTTTTTTTTTTTTTTAATTAAGTATACGAGTCAAAGCTAGTCTCTAATTAATTCCTTCGACATGGACACGATTTTACACAAATCTCCGACGTTTTAGCTAAGGGCTTCTTCTCTAAGTTAACTTGGTACATCTTCGCGAACGAGATCATGAGACATCAACGCGTTCTCAGATTATTAAAATTCTAGCTTTCGAGATTTCAACGGAGTGATATATGTCTTGTCCCCGGCTAACTTTCGCCTTTCACAGCTCGTCGTGCTATTTATCAATGAAGTCGGGCTTCCGAGAATTAATATCAACATTCCAGTCGCATGTTCGCGTATACTTTGCTCGACAACCAGTGATTTCTTTAACACCAAGATCGGACGAGATGAATCTTATCGGGTGGATTCACGATTGCAAAACAATGGCGCGGATATGCCAGGCAAATCGAGAGAAAAGAAATGTCATGTCGAGGGATATGTATGTATGTATATATATATATGTATGCGTGTATGTGTATACTGTGCATGTGTGTGCGTGTCAAGGAAAGAATATAATAAAATGTCTCGTAATATTTCACTTAAAAAATATACATTTTAATGATCAATCGTGTGAGGAATTAATGACAAATCATATTTTCTTTTTCATCGAATCACGCCATTGCCGGTCTGCAATCTGATTCGCGGATAATGTTCGAGTCGTAAGAATTGCCGCACGTTGGATCGAATAAAATCGCATTACGGGCGCATTTCTCGCTCCCTCGGACGATCGTACGCGCTGATCAAATCGCAAAGTGATTAACATGTCTTGTTTACAAGTATAAGATATTTTTGTACGTTCGTAATCCAGTCTCAACATTTACATGTTTCTCGCGCTAGGCTACTAACGCGCGCCACTTAAAATACGAATAAAAATACGTACGAGAAATTAGCGCCTCCGTGCTCACGATATACATTTTTTTCTTTTTATAATCTGATAACATCACTCATTCGCAGATTACTTAAAAGAGACAATGTCGAAAATACAAGAGTTTCATCAAATTCAAATTAAACGATTTCTCTGATTAAATCTCGTAGTAAAACCGGAAAGACATTTCGGGGTTTGATATTCTTTCCTTTAAAAAGGAAAGCGCTTGCTGAATATCTTTACGTAGTACAGTTTTGAAAATTATACGTGAGCACGTTGTTAAGCGGACTTTAGCCCTTGTTCTCGAACGTTCTCTCTCTCTCTCTTTCTCTCTCTCTCACTTTCTCGCAAAACTGAAGAACGACTTCGGTTTACAAAACTTCTAATACTAAGCAGTAAGATATCGCACCAAACGCAAGGAATAAAAGAGAGACCATCGCATCCCCCGACATTTCTCCCGGACATGTTCAATCGGAATAGAACAGTCGCAGGAATGCGATATGGCCGCTCCTTTCTTTCTTCGCAATCAAGCTCCGTCTCCTCAACCGTGTCAAAAAAATATATCGTATATGTTCTACATACAAGTGGGTATGAAAAATAAAAAATATTTTTTGGCCATTTTTCTCGTTTTATAACAATTTTTTTGGGACGTATGGAAATGGGGATTGTGATGTAGGAAGGGAGAAGGAAAATGGATTCGTAGGGCTCGGTTGGAGATTCATTCGGAGAGGAATGTTTCGATTTTTGAAGGAGAGGACAGAGACGGACGAAGGAAAAGCGGGGAGGGTTGATGGTTCAGGAGACTGTGGAAAATGCGAGGGACATGCGTTGCGTTCTGTGGGGAAGGGCGAATAGGAAGGGAGATTGGTAGGATGAAAACCGGGGAGTACTATCGATCTAGCTCATTTAGGATATAGGCACTATAGCTACGAGATAAATCTTATTTACATTCTCCAGTTTTCTCTTACTGTCCCACCTTCGATCGATATATCTACTACGATTACAAGAATAAGAAAAGTGATGGAAAATCAACTCTTGTCGAATCGCCGCACACTCTTGTATTTCTTCCCCCCCCCCCCCCCTCAACAGAACTGAACGTTTCGACGAAACCAAAGAACGGTGACATAATTTCGAATATACAATAGCCAGTGCTACACAATATCTCTTATTTTTTCCCTCATAAATGAAGGATGAGCTCGTTAATACACCTCCCTTTTCTTTTTTCCTTTCGCAAAAGAGGAAGATGCGCATCCTTCGTGAAGATATGTGTCAACCGCGCGGATGTTACCTCGATAAGCGGATTTTGCGGACAAGACCCGACGAGAAGAGTGTGCGGACAGAAGATGAGAGGAACAGGATGCGTATCACTTAAAATGTATATGACACGTGACAATTATTTTTATTCGTTTTTTTTTTCGCGCTTTTTTTTTCTTGAAAAAGTGTAATGAAAAATTCTCCTTGCTCTCCTTGCATCATGACTCGTTTCTCCATAGGATTTACCCGCGCCACGGCGTTGGCACGGCGCGAAAAAATACATACCAACGTCTCCCCTACTCTTCCTCTTTCATTAACTCTCGCCACTCTCGGCAAAAGGACTTACAACGCCTATTGTGTACTACAGGGAAGAAAATGAGAATGATAATGTCTGCGTTTCACATGTACACAGTCGACCGCTGCGCTATACCGATGATTCAAATGTTATGGTCCAGCCACTGCACAAGAAGCGTTATCACAATTCCAATCTTCGGCGATCGAAACAATCATGTTGACCGTATGAACTCTCGTGAAACGGGTAAACGAAAGTATCAGGACGATCCAATCGCGGTATAGTACAAAGTGGAGAGATGCGTGTAAAAGGATAAAAATAAACAACAATCTGATAATCGGTCGGTATGACTCAGCGGTAGAAACTTACACTACAAACTTACGACAAGATGTTGGGTTTTCTCTTAAAGGCTAGTAATATTAATTTCTTCCACACGCTTCCTCTTCACGCTTGCACACACATACATGTACACACACACACATAAACACGCACGCACACACACAAACAAACAAACAAACACACACACACACACACGCACGCACTCATGCACACGCACACATTTAAACTCTCGCATTTTATTATACAATCTTAAATTCGTTACGCTTACACAGATCTGTATATTATGGCCATTTGTATATTTTTTTCTTTTCCTTTTATATTTTTTTCCTTACGCGGCACACTTCTCCTTACGCATCTCACTTTCATATCCTCTTATATATTCTTCTTTAATAAAAAAAAAAAATAAAAAAAAAGATAGAGCAATCACGCATTCGAACCTATTGATACTTTACCAAAACTTTACGCACGATCGACACAAGAAAAATTTCTTCGTTTCACGATCCGATAGAAAAAGACAATGAATAATTTTGCAGCTTTTCTGAGCGGCACGCTTAATTACTTAGTGCGTAATATGGGCTACCGTATGAAACTTCGCGCAAGACAAATTAAGAAAAACAAGCGGGGAAAAAATGAGCCTTTTTTATGGTAGAAATGTAATTTCGTGTTACAGCTGATTAAGGAACAACGCGAAAAGTTGTTTAGCCTTGCGCAAAGAGGCCGATAAATATATTAATCTTGCAATATTTCCTCTTAAGAGAGCTCGCATTATATATTGCTTTCCGTATTTCTACACATCGTAATTTTTTCTTATTTACACGGATTCTCATATATATAATCTCATCCACGCGCGCTATATAAACTCTAAATCTTTATCTTATCGGTACTTACAAAGTACAAAGAAGACAGAGGTTGACAAAAGCCATATCCGCTGTGTATGCTACAGCAAGCGAATGACTTTCTAAGAAAGTTTCCAATGATGCAATGTACAAACGCATGTTACACTCGCAGCCCTCCAGAGTTACATGTCTCTACAAGGAAGATCCCGAAATCCTAAGGCGAATGCCAACAAACCACGATGTTAATTCCAGAGGGACTGCATTTTGTAAATCTTACACATAGCTTCTTCATATTCTCTCCCCATCTTCATCGCTTTCAAATTGTACGAGTATAGAATACCGCGCGCAGCAATCGCTCAGCTGCCCTGAGTAAAATCTGTTTACCGCAAGACGTGAATGAAAGAAACTCTTTCCTTATATCTTTTTCCTTTTTATCTAAAACACGATAAAGTAAGAAAGAAGTGATCGATAGTTTATTTCTATTCAAACTAAATTGTTTTCGTAGTTTCGTGCATGGATTATATAGAACAAAGTTATTTAGAAGAGACAAACAATTTGTACCAAGATATAAAGCATTATCGTGGGTGGGCGTTAAAATAATTTTTGGTCGATAAAACTCTACAGAAATATTTAACACGTAAATCAATAAACGATATTCCGTAATTTAACAACTGAGAAATTTTATACCGAGCTAGCCACTCTCACTTTCTCTTTTTAATCCATTTCCATAACTTTATTCAAATGTTGCTTTGAAATCTTGCCGACTTATAATCTATCGCGTTTCTATTATTCTAATATGAGCAAACTAATTTGCACCTGTGGGCCGAGATACGCTCACCCCGGTTTGCTCCGATTCGAGAATATATTATGGCTCGAACATACATGAAACAATATCAAAAAAGCAATAAAAGGAACATCTTTTTCACCTTACGTCGGTTGCGTCTGTTGATCTTTTTCTTTTTTTTTCTTTTTTCAAATTTAAAGAATTCAGCGAACAAAAAATAAAAATAATATTTACGTAATAGGACATTCGTGCGTTCAACAGCGCACGAACTATCACGATCACGAGGGTCTTTACTTTCCTTTTTTCTCCTCCCTTTTTTTTTAATCTGTCCTACACACAAACGCGCGCAAGTAGTCTTAACATACACACTACTACGTAGCGAAAGAATAAGACCGCCAGTTGACGTCAGTTGACAAACAACGTGCTATTCCGAATCATGTTCGGGATGATTATCCACAATGTTGATTCACTTGCACAACTCGATGTCGACGTGCGAATGAACGGAATATTCGAATGTATATCGGTATGTATATATATATATATATATATATATCTCTCCCCCCCCCCACTTCTTTCTCTCTCTGCGGATGATAATGTTCGACACGCGTGTTGTGTAGCTATCTCTGTACAATATGCAACATATAACTGCGTGAATAACGGATTACACGCAGCGGGGACAACAACGTTCGATGAAATCAGACTTGCTTTTACTTCCAAGAAACACGAGAAAGGAATTACTCGCGCGCGGAGCGCAACGTCGATGATTGAAGTCAAACTGCGATATAATTATCTTCCTCCTTGCTCCGATTATGATAGATATCGTCCTCGTGTACCACGACAGGGTACACTTGAATGCGTTTACAGCGCATACATTATTATTATATTACGATTAAGATTTATATTCTAAACGAAAATCTCTATATAAATCCATTATTTTATATTTTATACTTTTCTTTATACTTTTCTTCATTACATTATTTTAACAGTTACGTTATTTAAAGTCACAACTATCGCGTTACCAATTAATTTGAAATTAATTTAAAGAGCGAACAGCTCTCACATTGGAAATAAAACCAGTCTGATTGCCATCCAACTGCTTGTTAAAAGGTAAGATTTAAAAACGAAAGAAGCTTAGGACTATTGAGAGAAAAAACAAGATAACGACGATATTCTGTTCGATTACTTTTCGCGGCGAATACTTTTCGATTATTATCGCTGTCGTCACTATCGTAAATGATTGAGCCTGTTCTCATTATCCGCGCAGAATCAGAAACTCGACTTATGCTACGTTAGCTTCCTAAGCCATTGGAAAAGGTATTGTACATCGTTCGCGTTTTCACGTAGCTACAAAGAGACAAGTGATACTGTAGCGAGAAAAAGTGATCGGTTCTACAGCGACCTCTCAGCCACTCGGAGACGCAATTACCGCTTTGCCGGTCTGACGTTCGAGCAAGTCTGAGCGTGCCTTCAAACGGCGTTGCATCAAACGACTCTCGGTCGGTGGTGACAGCCCGAACCAATTCTGCAGCGAGTCCTTACCGATGACGCGATTCTTGCCGATGATCTTGGAATCGTTTAGATCGATGCTGGAGTGCACGGAGCAAGATTTCGGCCGCATACCGTCGAACTCGCTGGAAGAATGTGTCGTCAAGTGCTTGCTGTTCTCGGACAGCTCGCTGCTGGAGTCGGACATATGACCGTAAGGATGATTGTCGTCGTCGGTCGACGACGTGGACAGTCTGGGCTCCCGGTTTTCCGCCAGCTCCTCGAGATTTAAAGAGAAATGCTGAAGTACCACACGATTCACAGCCATTGCGGACTCAGCGAACGCTGAGAGTTCTCTAGCGGAGTTGTTCCTCCTGGAGACCAAACAGTAACGGGTGTGTTATAGAGCGATTAGAGAAAAGAAAAAAAACGAGAACCGAGACGGATAAACATATACCTTATGATATGAGGCGTGGTAAGTGATCGATCACCAGTTTCGACAGAAGTCGGCCCGGGATTAATCCAGGGATGTTTCAAAATACTATCGGCGCTGAGCCTCTGGTGAGCCTCCTTAACGAGCAAGCCTCTGATCAAATCTTTCGCGTCTTCGGAGATGCATCTCCACTCTTTGTCCGGGAACTCGTATCTGCCTTCCTGAATACTGGTGAAGAGCAACTCTTGACAGGCCTGACAATTTTCTCCCCTGCCCCAGCCGCAATCGGTGCCGCAGTTGCCATAGAAAGGCGGATAACCGCAGAGGAGAATGTACATAATAACGCCGAGGCTCCAGAGATCGCAACGTTTGTCGTAATAATTGGCCTCGCCGATGAAAGCTTCGACCACTTCCGGCGCCATAAACTCGGCGCTGCCCACCGGTGTCAAAAGTTGCGGCGTTGCCACAGGACTAGACAGCGAGTTGTTGAACTTGATACCTGATCCAAGATCGAAGTCGCATACCTTGATCGGCGTCAACTTGTCCGGATACACGCATAAGAGGTTCTCGGGCTTGAGATCTCTATGAGCTATACCTGAACATACAACGAGATATATATGAAATATACTACAAAAATACAAATATTATAACCACGTCCTAATGATTCTCGGGTGACATGTTGTGAAGAAACGAGTAGAAGATGATGAATTGTAACTCGTTTCGGGAATAATATACCCTAAAGATTCTTATCCATTACTTTATCTCGTCAAAATTACCTTTCTTATGAAGAAAATTGAGCGCACTCGCAATCTCTTTGACAATCTGGCTCGCCTCTCTCTCGGTGAAGTGAACTCGTTCCTGAATCCTATTCAACAACTGGCCACCGTTGATCTTCTCAAACACAAGATAGAATTTCTCCTCGTCCTCGAAGAACTCGATTAGCTGTATAATGTTCGGGTGGCCCTGGCAATGGTGGAACGTCTCGACTTCCTTAAACACCCTGGCACGCGCGTGTCCAGGGATCTTGTCAATGATCTTCACAGCGTACTCGAGGTCCGTGTAGAGGGACGTACAGGTCTGGACCGAGGCGTAAGCGCCCTCCCCAAGAACTTCTCCGGTCAGTTTGTACAGTTCTGTAACAGTAAGCACAAGTTCTTTCTTACGCACTCATCTCTCAGATCAAACTTTTCGCTTCTTCGATTATTTGGTACTTGAATCGATGCGCTCATACTCGCGATTTCTTTGAGAGAAGAAAAGAGAAAATGAAAAACTAATATAATAAGAGCTCTTCCGTCTTACACATTCTCATACATTTTACACATTTATTGTATCTTTATTGCAAGTACGTAGTAAACGGCACAAATACCGTGATTCTGGAGCTAAATCTTTCAGAGCAGAATCTTATACGTATCGATTAAAAGCTCCAAAAATCTATTATTGCACAATTCGTTAATAATCTTTTACGCTTTTGCTCAATTTTTCACGCGCGTTCAAACATTTACAGCCGTCTGTCAGACGTATAACATTTGAGTTATGATATATAAATCTAGGCAACGCTGCCTAGATATTTGTGGCAATATTGTAAGGCATTTATAAGAAATCGAGCGTGCACTCGCGCGTCCAAAGGTTGCGAAATTTTCTTGCGATTCGTCGAAGCAAAAGATTCGTCGCAGGCTCTTGGATCTACGCGAGTGTATCACGGATTCACCGCAATGAATCAATGTGGAACCGCGCGACATTCATTCGGCATGGAATTGCGCGTCGCTCTCTGCGAGCACACGATTGGCGATTACGTCGAACCGTATCGCGTTGTCATTGCAATGACGTGAGGGAACCTAACATCGAGAACGAATCGATCGAAGTGCTCGAGAGCCGCGCGTTAGAGACGCTTTCCTCGGCGACACGAAACGGTCGAGACATCTCTTTTTCTTTTCTTTCAGTTCGGTTTCCGGTTCGGGGAGAGCAAGAATGATGCACCTTGCAGGGCTAGCCGAGACAAGTCCCTGCAAGATAAATTTTATAATTAATCTTCTCCGCGTCGAATATCTTGGAGAATATTTGGTATCTCTCCGAAAGAGTCATTGAAGGAGAAACGTCTCGAGGTTTTCTCGACGAGCCGGGGGCATCTGTATCGCGAGCGTTTGATCGCGGTTGCTTGTTACGCTCGAGAGGCCCAATTATCTCCGGTTTAAACCGAGGCTTGGATCTCGGAACGCGGAGCGCGCGGTGCGCAGTATGTGCGTCCTGCTCTAACGGCCAGGCAATGTCAAGGTCGAGAGGGGGTGGCCGAGATCGTAGCGTGGAACTACGACGCACATACACCGAATTTTCCCTCTCTCTCTCTCTCTCTCGGAAGGCTCCACTCTATGCCGCCGGCTCCTTTCCTCCTTTCCATCCTCGCCGAGCCCCGAACCGCCCGCGCGTCTCACCCTCGCGCTCCATCCCTACCGCATTCGAGAGTGCCTGACGTTATACCGCGCGCGCGTCTCTTTCTCTCCCACCTTACGTTCTCCGATCCGATATTATACGTCAGGGTACGCGCGCATGGCAGCGTCGCTTAGCGCCTAGCAACCAGAGGCCGATAATATGCCTCCACGTCTTTACGTCGTTCTGCGCCAATTTTAACAGCGACCCGGTCGAAAATAGCGCCACGAAAATTGCGCGATCATTGACCTACTCGCAATTAGTGACCGAAAAATAATACTGAAAAATAGTACTGCAGGATCGCTGATCGATAACGATTGAGGTGTCTTGGTGGAACGTGCCTCTTGATCATTTTCACCATTCCGGCAGATGTTTGCGACGACAATGTCATATATATGTATTCGGCGGAGTCTCGACCGTTCCATCGACTTTAATGTATAGTATGTACCGTCCTAGAGCGGAGTGGAAGTTTCTCAAACCGAGCCGGGCTCGCAAATCGATCACGTGAAATGACGCAACTGGTCGAGATTGCGAACTTGATTCTTCACGATTCTTTACTTAAAAGTAGAGATCAGTATTTTTTATGACGACGACACGGATTGAAATTCTTTAACCTTTAGCGACGCGCTCAAATATAAATTAAAATGATGTACAATTGCCTTTGATGACAAGAACCGATTAAATTATCTTAATAATGTTACTCTCGTGCATGTTGTGTTATTTCTCAAAAAATGAAATTTTAATTCGCTAATGGTCGATGAGGAATATTTGCAAAATTTTGTTTCTTATTCAAAAATCAGTTATTCAATAAATTGATTGGAAAGATGAATTATTCAATTTTTATATCTAGAGATTATCAATACTGATTAATTTGTTCGCAAATAATTGCTTACGAATATTCACATAATTATTTACAACGTGTTAAAATGTGAATTGTCCTCGAGCTCGTGAGTCGAACAAAAGCGACGCTCTCATACCGAAAACACATTCAAAACGAATTCGTGGCTCTCTGTGGGCCGCGCCAGTATCGATCGAGCGAGCGTCTCCGTGGCCGAATAACCGTATTTGCCAGCTGCGCAACTCAGATTAATTCCGAATCCGCGTTCTTCGCGCGTCAACCAGTTTACCAGCTTAGGGCGGCAAAAACTGTATCTCGCGAGAGATCGTAAATATCGATGTATTATTACAACGTCTTCACCGTCGTACATCGACAGTCGAAACGATAGCCTCGTAAACAGATCTAAGGCCCTGCGCGCAAGAGAGAAAATTGTAGGAATAAATATTAAATGTAAAGCCACTTGTCCGTGATCTCGAACCGAGTTTCCAACATCGTGGACACCAAGCTTTATATTTAATAATTATTTATTTATTATTAAGGCTCTCCCGAGAAAGAGAGAGAAAAGGGGAAGCCCGGCATTGTTTTACTCCCTAGTCTATTCTCTCCGAGGTACCCGGCCTCGGGAACCGTGGGGGGATAGCAACTTCCGGTGTTTATAAACAAGCGGCGCGCAAAATTCCAGGCCGCCTGCGCGATCGATTCGCGCCGCCCCGCGCGAGTTTCTCGAGCGTTCCGAACTTGTCCAAGGTCACACATACCTACGAAGAAGGACTGCAAGTCCGCGGTGCAAGATAGAAAGAGAGAGAGGATTTGCGCGCGCGGAATGATCCGGCCTCGCATTGAAAGATTGAGAACCCAACTTCCGCTCGCATCCTCTCCCTCCTTCCTCCTGTCTCTCTTTCTTTCTCTCTCTCCCTCCCATCTTGCGATAGGATCCGGACGGTTGCGCGACGCTCTTCGCGGACAACAACGGCAAACGTTCTCTCGCACCCTCTCTCGTGCTCGGCGCCGGCCTGTGCGAATTTACCTTGGAAGCAGGAGGACACCACGGAGGAGCCGGAGCGTCTCTTCCTGCGCCTCTTGCGTCTCGCCTCCTCCTGACGGGCCTGCACCGCACTCATGGACTCCCCCGTCGAGGCTACGTCCCGGCAGGGGCCATCGCCTAAAACAAACACACACACAGTCCGTTATTAGTCCGTGATTGCAATTCTCTCGTTGATTAATTCGGCGCCGCTTTTCCGCAGACGGGCTTTGATGGACTTCTATTAACGGATTTAACAACGTTCCATTAGCGGACGTGAATAAGTTGACATTTCGCGACAACACCGAAAGTAGATTTTAAATCCCTTGTTAACCTAGCTTGCTTATTTTTCAGCGCGATTAATATAAACGAAGACTCTGACCCGAATGACGAGACAAAGGCGGCACAATCTAAAAATAACAGTAAAGTAATTTTTCATCGCGAGTATGCATGTACGACGTGAAACGGGGCATCTCTGAAGACGCGGTTGCGCAACGAGCATGTTTATTTGCGGACAAAGTAGCTCGTGGCCTACCACACGTGACGGACTCGCGCGTTTCGCGCCTTATCGTCCTTTATTATTGCCCTTGCTTATCGACGTTCCCGGTATCATCGTGTGGCTTAGTCATCTTCTCGAGTTGCCGCTCGTTACTGCTAACGATAATTTTCGTCGCCGAACGTGTGTACCGTTTAGTTTAACCCATCGCCCATGTCGTAATAAATGTACAACGAAAATCGATCCTACACTTTGACGTTTGTTGAAAAAAATAAACTGCTGCGAAAAAAAAGATTGCCGCGTAACGAGGGGAACTTTGCATTCATCGAGACACGCTGCCTTTATGAATAACCATACTCTCATTAGTCAAAGGTTTAAAATAATTCCTGCGCATCGTTATAATTATCACCCAGTAGATGTTGACGTTGTCACCCATCTATTTCCAACGCGTCATAAAATTATCGCGTTTAACGTTTTTTACCGCGTGCAATTCGGTCTTCGCGGCGCCACTACCTCCATTAAAACTAGAAACCCAAATCGTGGGTAAGATGATATCGTAAAAAATAATGGAACACGAATTAAGCGAGAGAGAAATATTATTGAAACGCGCCACGTTTCGTCGTCCCTTTCTGGCCCCGAATATCCCGAGGTAACTTCCCCTCCGTATAATAAAACACGCGGGACAGAGAGAAGGGAAATGTCCCGGGGTTCTACAGGGGTGCCACGATTATAGAGGAGGACCGAACTTTTGTGCTGGGATGGGAAGCGTACGCGGAATCGATTTAGCCGGCAGTAAATGAAGACGGGACCACGTCCCCTCGCGTACGCGCTTTCACCCTTCAGCGCAACAATGGTAGCTTCTCGAAATCTCTGGTAGTCTCTCCATTGCGTGTTTCGGACACGCGTACGCTCCAAAATAATCCGACGGACGAGTCGTGAGATTCAGACCAAACGACGACGATCAATCTTTAACGTTTAACAATCATGCGACGGTTGATTAAGCCCCGAAAAAAAAAAAAAATTCTTTTCTCGGAAGTGAAACCGGCCTTTAACGACCGGCGCGGCGTGGCGGTTTGATTTTGTGCACAGCTTTGTTGGTAGGGTTCTCTGTCCTCGCACTTTCTAATTCAGCCGCTAAAAATGGGACCATTGGTCGCCGATACGAGCCAAGTCGACGCGTCGCGGTCGTGTCGTCGGCAGTTTGGCGTTTCCCTCTCTGTTCTTTCTCTGGGAAAGTTCACTCGCTTGGTGCGCGAAGAAGGCGCAGCTCCGGGAGAGACCACGGTAACCGGTACGCGATTCACGATCCGTTAACGGAGATATACGACAGCGGCAGATATTTACGCGAGATGTATATCGCCGGGTCGGGGTCGCTTCGTATCTGCAGCGCGATGTTTCCGCGCGATCGTTGTCTCGCCGAGCCTGACGGCTCGAATATACTTTCGCGTACTAAAAATGTTTCACGATAATGAAAAGATCCTTTGCGCGCAATCGTGCTAATGTTAATTGAAAACCAATAAAAAAAGTGAAAAAGGAAAAAAGTGAGTGTCAAAATATCAGAAATTAATTTTCTTTTTGTAGGAAGGAGTATATAAATCATGCTGCATTAATTGAAAGTGCTAGAGACATTAATTTTAATTGAGAAAAATATTAATTATATAATATTAATATTTATACAAGTGCCGACGAGCAAGGAAGCTTTAAATTCACTCGTACCAATCAATTTTGTTTTTACACTCTATTTCCATAATTGGTTTTCAATTGTGTTTATTCAAATCTTCGCAATGAACTTATTACATATGTATATGATAAATATATTAAAAAACATACTTTGTTAATACGAGACTTTTATATTATTTTGATCTTTTAAAAGTGATCTAATCGATTACGAAGAAACAGGAATTATTCATGATAAATACATATTTTATCTAGACTACGAAATAAGATCCATTGCGGTCTTTTATATCGAGTTGGACTCAATATAAAGCGCATTGCGGTAATATAACCTGTCTCACATAATTCTTCTTATTCGAATTTATACTACGATTCGCAGCAAATCGACAAATTATATCTTTAGGAGTTTATAAGTTTCTCCAAGTGACAGAAATTCCTTAAAGTCATGTTAAATTCGATTAGACAAAGTTGAAAACGAAATACTTGATCTTCGTTCATTTGTAAGAAATAGTTTGAACTGTGAAAGGTTAAGAAATTATCAAAAGTTTCAGAAAGTTAAGCAAGTACGTTTAACAAGCGACTAAATCTCTTTCGAAGAATTTTCATCGAACCTCTTTAATAATCCTTCAATTCACGCTATTTTTCGAACACGATGCGTAGGACATTTTGAGACATATCACAATGTAAAAAATTTATATCTTTATTTATATCTTTTGGAAATATTTATTCAGATTTTGAAAATTCAAACGGTAAAGTCTATATTTCATTACGGAAATTTTACTAAACATTGGACTTGTAAAGACCACGACTGCAAGGTTAAGTATGACGATACGACGAACGACGATAGCATTTTTAGCGACGGTAAAACGGCGGCGGTGTTTTTTTTTGGGCACCGCGGAAGAGACGTGGACGAGGACATCGCGGTGACGCGCGCGATGTACATTCACGATGAATAACAAAGTACCACGGCGTGCGCGAGTGAATCGATGCCACTCCTTTGAGAATGGACGAACGGACACGCTCGCGGGTCGTTTGCGTGGGTCGAGGAGAAATCAGAGCCGGATCGGGAACGAATACCGCGTAACTGTAGGCCGATCGACTCTTCTCTCTCTCTTTCCCATTGTCTCCGACCATGACAACTGGTTCCCGAGATTTTTATCTGTGTATTAAATCGAAATACAGCAAAGCGAGAAACGTCATTGAATCGGAACCACGAGATAGTTTGAATTGCCATGTCGCTCGAGGCAATCCGATCGCGAATGCACGCGAGTTATATTTAGATCACGCGACCAATGACTGTGTTAATCGATGACAAATATAGTTTAAGCCAGGCTCGGGACTCGGCGTGGCGACTAATTCTTACAACTTGAAAAAGATAAAAAAATAAGTTAAACCGATTAAAGTTAATCTACATTGGAATAGAAACGATGACATGACACAGAAATGGACACGAGACATCCTTTAGATATTTTTTATGTCCATTTCTACCAACTTTAATCTAGTTTTAAGAATTAGAAAAGGATGAAACGTAAGTTTAACGAAAATTAAAGTTGATGTACTACAATTGGGGCCGTAATCGCGGCAGGCACGTTGTTAATCGTTTCTAGAAAATTTGAGAGGCAAGTCGGTCAACTCTCAAGTATTACTCGTCGCGCCAAGACAATAGTCTCACAAGAGTCTCGGTAGATTCGAGTTTCACGATTATCCGAAACGAAGCGTGGCATGCGAGGCAGACGCGGACCAGAAGCTTCGAAAGGGTTGCGTTACTCCTTGTTCGAAAATCGTCACGCTTGTCGAGCGTCATCTTCCTTTCTGTCTCTCCCTGTCTCTTTTTCTTTTTTCGTAAACGTGGCGCCTTTTCGATCGACTTTTCTCGCTGCTCTCGTATCAAATATCGTAAAATTTCAGCGCGCGCCATGGCCCGCTCGTATTTTCACGCGCGCGATCATAATTTCGGTGGCGCAGCGACGATATTTTCGTGCCTCGCCGGTCGCCGCCGACGCCGCACAACGACCGACACTACGAGTTCAATGACTGGCACAGAAAAGGAACGCCGCCATCTTACGCGAGATATGCACGTACGATAGTGTTGTCGCCGCGTGCGCGCGCGCGCGCCCGTGCGGGCGCTGCTGATTACGCGAAAATCGTCACGGGGGTAATCCTCCTTATGTAAGTAGTCAAGAAAACATCAATGTACAACGCGAACAAATAACGTAACGCTTCTTGCACAGGAAAATCAAAGGGATTCGTAATTTATCAGATGGAAAGTAAATAGCCGCTTCCGAAAATGTAACTAGGCCGTCCTGAACAAACAAGCCAGCGATAGGAACGAGCTTCTGTTTACTTTAATTCGCTTGGGACCACTTGACCCGCCGAAAGCTTTGTTCGAAATACCGAGAGCCGTAAATGATGCCGACCGCGTCGACCGCGACCGAGGGAATTCCAGAAGAAGGTGAGAGAGAGACGCGTCTCCGTACAATAGCGTGCCATTAACGATCGCATAAATTAAAGCGAGCAAAGCGACGGTACGCGAAACGTCGTCGCCTAATTAAAGGCTCGGGCGGAAAGGGGAGTATGCACGCGAGCGTGCCGGAGCGTGACTCCCATTTTTCCAGTTGTTATCGTTACGTGAGGCTGCACATATGTGACGCGCGGAGGTACCTCGAGAGAGGTTTCGCTGCATAACAAAATCTCGCCTATTTACTCTCGGATATCTTTTCGCGATCAGAAAGATTCCTTTTGTCCATCTTTACCACGGTAGATTCATTTTTTAGTTCTTAGAACACACACTCTCTCTCTCTCTCTCTCTCTCTCTCTCTCTCTCTCTCTCTCTCTCTCTAGAAAAAAACAGATAAAAAATAAGTTAAACCGAGATTAAAGTTAATCTGCTTGATAGAACGAAACGTTTCGCGCGCGAAACTCGTTAAATCGCAGTTGCACTTGTCGCGCTTCTGTCCGCAGAGTCCGCGGATATATTTGGCCCTCCACGCTTTGTCCCTCCTACTCATCGCGTCGTCCCTTACGCACGTCCGTTTCTATGCGGAACGAGCGCAGCAGCCTCGACGGCTCTCGTTCGTCATGGCCGAAACGTCAAACGTCGCTTTTCTCGCGTCCGGCGGCTCCGCGAGCGCTCGAACGAAGATAACGGCTGTATAAACCGTCGGACACTTTTGTTCCTCGTATCCTGCGTGTTTCCCTTTAAGAGCGCGGCGAGTTGACATGCGCGGCCCTTCCTCCCTTCGTTCTTTGTTTGGGTCGTCCTGTAACCGACTCGCGTTCTCCCCTCGCGTCACGAACCACCGAGAGAAGGCCGAAACCCCCTTCGAACCTCATATACCGACTAACCCACTTGTCCCTCCCTCTCTATCCTCCACCCGAAAAATAATCCGTCGTGCCAACGACGCGCCGCGCCGCACCGCTCGGAAGCGACGTTGCAAAACGTTTCTCCCGCCCCAAAAATATCCCGAGTCCGCGGGACGCGTGGCGCAAAATCGTCGCGTCAAATGGGATTAGATTCTGCGAGATTCGATCCGAGCGAACGAGGTGAAATAAACTTTGCAGACGCGGACGAAAATAAAAATTCGGCGGTCTCGTATTTATACCTCCCGATCCTATTTCCTCGCCTTTCATCATTCTTTTTCGCTTGGATAAGGAGAAACGTGCGGATGCCAGTGATTAAAATTATCAATTTTATGTATAAATGTATGTGCACGTGACACGACCGCGTCAATGAACGGGCAAACGAGGAGGAGGAGGAGCCAAAGATTATCGAGCGAGAGATGATTATGCGAAACGCGTTTGTTTCGTCATCCTGTTATTTCGGATCGTCAACCGTGCGCGCGTCTGTTTTACTTTATTATACCGCCGATGCAGAGTTGCATAATTCGAATTCGTGGCGCCAGCCTCGGGTATTTTTCCAGGTTTTCCGCTTTTAGACCTAACGAAGACTCGACGCGGTATAATTAGCGGCCGAAGGAGAATCGCGGGAAAGCGTTCGCTAAATAGCGAGCGAAGCAAAGTAAACGATAGCCGGAGTAAACCTACTTGGGACATGTATAGTTTTTGTTGACAACCAAGTCAGAAGAGTCGTTTGTGTGGCTTGCACTTTTTGCATTTAGAATCTTTGCTTTCTCTCTCTCTCTCTCTCTCTCTCTCTCTCTCTCTCTCTCTCTCTCTCTCTCTCTCTCTCTAATGCTAAAAAAATATATATATCGTTTTAAATGGAATGTTCGGAAATTTCAAGCAGCACGAATAAAAAAAAAAAAAAAAAAAAACTCGACGTATATCGTTTCGATAATACTCGTCGATAAGTATTTAAATAGAATATCGCCCGTTTGTCATGCAAAACCATGCAGCATGACGAAACCCGTTTCGTGGCTTGCGCGAGTCAGAATTCCGACCAAATTAACGGGCGGACACGTTAGATTACTATCCGTTTCTTTTTTCTCGGGTTTTTCATCGGGTTTCTCGCCGAGAAGGCCAGGGAACGAGTCGCCGTTTAATTCGCGAGCGACGCGCGAGTACCAGGTCTAGAAAGTTCTCTTTCTCTCTCTCTCGCTCGTCGCTTCTTCCGCGGTCGCGTCGTCGTCGCGCGGCGGTTTTCCGCGACGAAAAGCGAATCGCTAAACGAGCGTGTCTCGTCTGTCCGGCATTCTCTTCTCTCTTCCTGTCAACGACTCGAGCGTGAAACCCCGTCAATCGTCACGCGTCCCTCTCCCACCCCCTAGCCCGCTGTTACCACCTTGCCGTCTCGCTCCGCGACAACGGTGAAAACGCAAATCGCGAAAGAGCATTCGCCCCGGCACCCGTTTACCGGGTCGTTACGCATCGACCGGCGAAAATGGCCGCCGTCGCTGCCGACTCCGCAGTTTGCCGGTTCGGCAAAACAAACATCGCGACACGGTCNTCCCGTGATTCTTTCTTTCTACGGAGTCCGTGAGACGAGTCATCGACGAGAAGAGCCAGGAAGGAGCGACTTCTCGCGAATCTACATACATACATACATAACGGCTCCAACAAAATCCTTGTACGTTGAGCCGGAAAATAAATAAAAATATTCATCGTAAAGACGTGGGATGGGAACTCACCTCGCCCGGCTTCCTGAGTGCCGTCCTCTCTTTCCTCCAGAATCTTCTCCACCATGTTTCCTCTCGCGTACTCTTGCCGCTCGTACTGAGCGATCGCGTCCGGGAAGGAACGGAGAGAATCTTCTGGTTCACCACTGGTCAAGAGATCTGGTCCGAGCGCGCGTTCTCCGCTCTCGTAACTCGCACCGATAGCAATAATTATAAAAAAGAGTCAGTCGTATATACAAAAAATCCTATCCACTAAGATACTGATATAATCTCTCTTCGGAGCGATATTTCTCTCTCTCTCTCTCTCCTATTCTCTCTGGATCTCACGTCACTCGCTCTATCTCTCTTCTTCGTCTTCTTTTTCTCGCGAAGAAGGTCGATGTATATCAGCGTCGATATCACAGATGTAAATAAATATATAAAGCCTGTCCTTTCTTTCTCTCTCTCTCTCTCTCTCTCTCTCTCTCTCTCTCTCTCTCTCTTATATATATATATGTATATATATATATATTTCGCCTCCTCGCGGTTGTTCGTCGTCCTTTCTCACGAAGATGACACGTCCAGGGGTGCTGCTGATAACGATGTTGCTTTTTTTGAATAAATACTATCACAGACTTTGACACTGCACTTTCTCTCGGTCGGTCATCCTCCGCGCTGGGTCTTTTTTTACTCCTCCGCTCTCACTCACTCTCTTTCTCTCTCGCTCTCTCTTTCTCGCCCTCGGCGTCGATCTTGTTGGCCGGTGTCTTCTTCCCCTCACAACCGAGCAGCCAAACCCTTCCGCCGATGAGAAGCCAAGCTCTCGCTGTCAGCCTCTCGCCAAAACCTTGTCCACGATCCGCTGTTCGCTGCTGCTTCCACCACCTTCTCCTCCTCCTCCTCCTCCTCCTCCTCTTCGCCCCGCTTCACCACAGCTCCCTCCCCGTTGAAGGTTTTTCACCGGATGTACCGGGTCTTTTCGCACGCGAAAGCCCCGCGATGGTCGTCGTGGCTCCGTCGTCGCTATCGCACAGCCTCTCGCACGTAGCGGCAATCGGGCTCGGAAGCGCATTAAAAACCCTTCGTCTAACACATCTGGCCTCTCTTCCTCATCACCATTCCTCACTGCTCGGCAGTTGGTTCCCGACTGAGCACGACAAGATGGCCGCGCTTGCTTACCAACACACCGCAACCCGCCTCGCCGCGACCGCTCCGCGTCTATCCAGCTCCTCTCTCTCTCTCTCTCTCTCGCCACCGTCGGCCGGCGAATCGCGAGGCTCCGTCGACGCCCTGCGAGTCACGTAGGCAACGTGGTTCTCAGACGATGGCTCCTCGTCCCCATCCCCGCCGGAATGCTCGCGTCGTGCTCGCGATTTTTCATACCTTCTAGAAACGTCTGTCGCGGCCGCCGTTGCCGACTGTTTCTGCGCGTTGCTCCTTTTTTTCTCCCCTGCCGCGCCCTCCCTGGACGCCCGACGGAGAACGCGATTGAGCCTTTTTCTTATCTTATTAAATGCCAAATAGGATTCGCGTAGCAGGTGTCGAGAAAAGAGGGAAACAATCTACCTTGGGGCCGTGAATCGCCATGCGAGTTTTAATCGTCTCCATTTCCATCTCGAAACGACGCGAGCGCGAGCGACCGAGCCTCTTTCCTCTTATCTCGAACGGGCTGATAAGTGATGAAAGATGGGCGCGAGTGAGAGTCGCTGATTCTCGCTTCGCTCGCGCTCCGCTCCGGCGGCGCCGAGCGCGCCATGTTGCGCGTAATAATACGGGAGCGGCGGCGGAGTCTCTTCTACGCCGTACGCGCGCCCAACCCCCGAAAAAAAAGAAAAGAAAGGCGATCGACTCTTTCTTGCCCTCGCGAGAGGGGCTGCCCGCCGGCATTCTCGGTTCTCGCCGCGTTCGCCCTTGTTCCACGGCGCGTGGAAGGAATCGCGGCGCAGACCGAAATTATCAGACAAGGACAGCGGACGCCGCGCCGGTTTTCGGCGTTGCGATGCGCGCGCAGAACGTTCTTCGGTCACGTACGCCGCGGCCGCGGTCGGCCGCGCAGTCGCGGCTGGCTACGAGGGGACGGGAGCGTAATAGCGTATAGCGCATAGAAATGAGCGAGCGATCGCGGCCTGCCGGTGACAAGATGTTCGATCGCCGAGTGGCGTGCATCGATGACATACGTTAGCTCCTGCTCTTTCTTTCTCAATGCCATCACCATCATACGCAGTCGCGAAAGAGAGTTTGAAATATTTTATTTCTACATGCATTCCACGATTATACGTGGCGCTCGCGCCGAACAGGTCGCGGCGTCAAGTTCGCCGACAACTCGAAACTGACCGCTCATTCCCTCTTTCTACCTTTCCCGCATAATGCGCGATAAACGCTCGATCCACGCCGGACGACGTCGCGGCGACTTGTTGCCAGGAAGGAAAGATCGGCGTCTCACCAATTATTTTAATGCAAACGCCGCGTGAATTTGAATTATTACGTAATCGCCATTGTGTGATGATTCAATAAACCAGACGCCTTTCTTTCTCGCTTTCCTGTCTCGCCTCCTCTCGTCCTCTTTTCCGTCGCGGTTACGCTCGCGATCTCTGTTGGCTTCCTCCGTAAGTTTCGCTCCCGGAAGAAAAAGAATATTTACTACCGATGCGCTGTTTTTCCTGCCTCCCCCGGCGGTTGTAAATACTCGTCTTCCTATCTTCGAGTTCAACGCGACACAACGCCCACGCGGCGACAGACTTGTCGATCTCTAAAAGGGAAAAGAAATGAAGAATCGTAACGGTAGCCGTCGATCGATTCAAACGCGCGCGGCTAGAAAGGAGCAGAGGACGGGCAGAGGTAGGAACGCGACGGTGACCCCGAACTGCGTCGAATTGGCAAAACCCGTCTCGCGCGGCCGGCCCAGCGTCCCCAAGCCAAGCCAAGGAGTTTGAGGCTCGCGTCATCGTTACGTAATCCCCCTGTTAGACAATGGGACGGACGAGCGCGCACGCTGTTATTGCCAGTTTACCGAACTTTGTTTATCGTTTCGAAGCGCGACGCACTTCCTCGTGTAAACAGGCGTCGGTGCCAACGGCGTGCGTGCGCGTACGCACGCGCGCACCAACGCCGGATATCGCGTGAGCCCCTCGAAAAGCCTACGCCAAAAACAAAAATAATGCATTATCGCATTAAGCGCCGCCGGATATCGCGCGCGCCGGTGCAACGTGAGATTAGCGTTTGCGTCAAGTCGCATCGTTATCTCGGCCGATAAAAATGTCAGCCGATTTGTACCGTGAAAAAAACGGGCGAGAAAGAGAGGGTATGAAAGTGCGCATCATCGTAGTTTTAATCTCCGGTCTCGCTGCGGTCTCAAGCGCTCGTTTCAAGGTCGAGAAAGAGGCAGAAAGAGAGAAAGAGAGAAGAGAAATGACTGGCGAACCTTCTCGTTTCGCTTCGCGACTATTTGCGACTGACTTCGCGGGAATCGCAAAAAATACACCCGCCGGTCGCGCGTTCACGAGGAAGATTATGTAATCGCCGTGTCTGTCGAGAACGATCGGCGCCAAAGCAAACGGCGATAATTAGCAAGTTTTTCTAGAGTCAACGAGATACGGGGCATCGGGAGCCAAGAGTCGAATCTATCTTCGTTTCGAGAATGCTATTATTTCTCCTTGCAAATTAATTTTTATCGCGACCTTCCCTACGTTGCGATCGATCGAAACATTGTTGACTCTCTCTCTCTCTCTCTCTCTCTCTCTCTTGCAATCTCTCTGATAATATAAGTAATTACTGGAAATAAAGTAAGCACGTACTAGGAATCAAGATTTTTCTCAACAATCTGCAAAGTCATTACTCTCGTTTGAGTTTTTTCGGTGATTGATACAGTTATTTGTGTTATAATGCATTTATGTAAGAGTCGGTGAATAAATAAATAAATAGATAAATAATGCTACATTATTATTCACGTGGAATGTATTTTATCATCCAATTATATTTTCATCTTTTTTTAAATTATTTCTCATGATTTACAAATCAATAAAGATTGATAATATTGTAAATATTGTAACAAATTTTATTCTATAATATAAAACGTTGTTCGAAATTTAGATTTCTAAGGCTGAGGCACATTTTATACTCCATGCGAGTAATGTAGAATTTCTCACACATGAAATTTGTTTATTTAACTCTTCAATCGTCGCGCTATTTTTCATAACACGATCAACACGTGTAGAGTCTTGAGACATCTCTATATAAAAAATCAATCTTTTATATTTTTCATGTCGAGAATTTGTATTTTTCAAGTTTATATATTTGATTACGAATATACGAAAAAATGCGATTTCGCGGGAGATATATCGGGATTTTGAACATCTCGCGCGACGACGGAGGATTATAAATAAATAAATTTCGCATGTAAGAGACGATTGAAGAACCGTCGATACTTGGGCGTTCCCGCCGGGAAGCCACATCTACTGCGTTGCGAAAGTGCGTACGTACCTTGGAAGGGTCGCCGATCAATCCGATGACCTTGTTTTCCACGAGATAGTATTCGGTTCCAGAGTCGATTCGGTTCCCCTCGCATGCTCGCGCAGCGAAAATTCGAAAGATCTCATCTTCACCCCTCGCGCCCTCGGTCGTCCGTGCAAATTGCGTCGAACCGGTTTCTGCACGTGGCACGAGTCGAACGTATCCGATCTAAGATCGCCTGGATCTCTCTCTCTCTCTCTCTCTCGTTCTCTGATCTATCTACCTACCTACCTACCTACCTACCTGCCTACGCTCACGTGACTTTCTTTTTTTTCGCCGCCGGACCGCTCGAACGAGTTCACGACGTGAATGAAGATTTCGCTTCAGACTCGCTCCTGTTTCTCCATGTGTCCCTCCTACGGCAAAGATATTTTTTCCGCTTGACCGTCAGGCGTTTTGTGACTTATGGCTTGCGTAAAAGTAAACAACCCTCGCGAGCTTAATTAATTCGTCGTAATCAGCGTGGTCTCGCCTGCAACTGCGCAGCGATTTAGAGTATCGCGAAACGCACCGTCGCGGTTTCATAAGGCGAAACGATACAGGTTTTATCTAGCGTTTATCCTGCGGTTATCCGTCTTTCACGCCTTTCGCGGTGTGTTAGTGAGTAATGTTTACCGTGATAAAGGTGTAATCGCGGGCGATTAACGTGTCGATGCGCATACGCGCGTCAAAGATCACGCCTGTTCGGCCGAGCGGACACGAAATGCGGCGCACTCGAGAGCGATGTGATATAATCGACGTTAAAAATTCGCGTTAATTGTTCTGTGACGACGGTTCATCCGGTTAGTAATCATCCGTGCGACAGTTAAAGAGTCGAGTCCCATTCATTTTATCGAGGAGGCGTTATCTTGCTGTCCTTATGAGTCACAAGTTATGACTTACGACGATTAAACAGTCCGAAGTGAATAAATTCGCAGCGAACTTAAATACACGTTATTCTCATTTCAATTAATATAACATCACCTTCAATACAGATCCGTACACCAAAAAAACGTTTCTTTGCATTTAATATACTTATGTGTTTGTCGACTTGAGTTTGTTTCACTGAAAAAACATTATTTTATGTAAAATATTATTTTATTGAATAAAAACTTGATTTTTTCGTTGCGTTAAATTATATTGTTTGACAGAAAGATAATTATTATTTGAAATAGTACTTTAAATAAGAACGTTTTTCTCAATCAATTTATTACTTGGAATAACCATTAAGCTCGTCGATTTATATAGACTAACTTTATTTCTTTCAAAAAATATTTTACTTAAAATAACATACGTTTACATTTACACATATATACATTTTTTCAAAGTCAAACAGTAACATATTTTATATTAGCTCAAACATTATTTCGATTAAACTACTTCAATGATAAATTTCTTTGACTTCAATCAAATTTATTAAATTCAAAGAAACATTTTTCTCGTAAGTATATTATTTGATATGGTTTCGCAAATTGAATGCATTTTCTCTTCAGAAATATTTTCAGTCGAAATGTCGACGAAGATGTACAGATCTGTAGGATATAAATATTTTTATAGACAAGCGCGTGAAACATTTTCTGAATAAAATATTTTTAAACAGGTGGAGTCAATAGCGATCGGTTCGATTAACAAAACTTACTTAAAAACTGTGCAATTTCGCTTTCGATTAGAAAGCGCAAGTAATAAAAATAAAAATAGAACATTTTCCCACAATTGAAATTGTCGGGCCATGATGATCGTGCGCGTTCTTGTGTGGCCACGAAGAAAATATTTTCGTGCCGCGTGTTCTTCGTAAAAGACAATTTTAGACAAGTATCGCGAATACGGAACGCGGAGCGAAGGCAATCTAAAAAATTTCGGATGGAGAGCCGTGTGTTTTGCACACGAACGCGCGCGCGTCAGCGAGAAGCTTAAAGGAGAACGATCACGGTACGGCGACCAAGTTACGTAAGCGAGAGAACGACGGAGATCGAATCGCGACACGTTGCGCCGCGACGCGCCGGCCGGCAAACATGGCGGGTCTTCTCACTCGTATTTCGACACATTCCTGCGTGCGTGATTTTTGAGACTCTTAACCCTTTGAGACTCTTTAACCTCAATTTTTTATAAGAAAAAAATATATACATTTTTTAAAAGACACACATTTATTACACATGGAAATATTTATAAATAACTATCAGTTGTACAATTTAAAAAAATGTTATTCCAATACAATACTTGTTGTTTTAGACCCTGATTTCGCAGGACACAAGTAGGCTGCATCCTTACTTCATGTTCAGGCTACATGAGATACGTGGCCATGTTTATAAAAATATACTTTCTAGAAATAAGTATTTATGATACATATATAAAAGATAAATTCCCACAATTATATTCACAAACATTTTCAATGTTTGTAACATTATACTGAAAAATTAACAATAATGATAATGTAGGATATCAAAGTAGTCGTTGGAGACTCGAGTGCTTTACTAGTCAAGAATTAAAGGTAGTTTCGTTTCAAAACCAGAGAACCGCTAGTGAAAGTAATATGAAATAGTTTCACAGCGAAACCACTGGGACGCAAAGGGTTAATGAGGGACGTACTCGCGTCTCACGAAAGCCGGCACTTGCGCGTGTGGCCCGATTCGTCGCGCACGCTAAGCAACGCTTACGGAGGATGAATCATGTTCTTCGCGTACACGTGGACACATATTGTAATCTTTCCAAGGGATCGATTGGATCCCTCCTCGCGAATCGCAAATATGCGACCGCGCGATATCGATAAGAATCATTCAACGAGAGTGAAAAAACTGGATCGTATGTTTTCAAAAAGCAATCATCGCGTCGTCAATAAATGCTTCGATAACACGGCACAAAATTAACCTCGTAGATAACAATGTTCGCTGCGTATCAGGTGATTTGTGTTCCTCTATTGTCGATCGATCTATCTGCAGCCGGCAGGCGATCGCATGAGACTTTACCGCGTTTAATAGCCTCTCAAAAGAGTGTGCAAACGGATTTAATTTTAGCCTATAAGGAGCCATCTTTCGCGACTTTTATTGTACGTTTAAATTTTTCAAGATTTATTCCCAAATATTTGGTATTTCATTTTTTGAAAAACCACGTACTTTCTTTTAAATTGTATTGTATTGTATAAATAAAATTTATTATATNCTTGATTACAGTTTTCAGAATGCTAAGAGGAGAAATAACGCTCAAAATTCAATCATCCCTTTATTAACAGTGTTCCTTGCTCTCGTTAAATTTCAATTGGATTAATTAAATTCTAAATTGGACACAATTTCCCCGAGTCAAAATATGAAACTTGAGAAAATTCTTAACAAACTTGGCGGCTTCGCGACAAAGTCGAGCGGAAAAACACTTCTCTCGTGTTTTTTCTTCTCAATTCCTCTTTCAAGCATCTTTTCCTCTCCTCTCCGAGTTTTATGAACCTGACGACCTTCCCCGTGAATGGCTCGCGGATCCCACGCATCGAAACGCGCAACAAATAAGAGTCGCAGACTTATTTGATCGCAAAGGATGAGAATTATTTGATAGACACGTCGCAAACGGTATTTTATTTTGCACGTCGTAAAATGGCGCGTGTCGTGGCTGCAAGCGCCAGCGACTTTCGGTTTCGCTCGAGTCGATATTTGCCAACGGCAAAGCAAAACACACATTTTGACATGTCCGCCGATTAAATATCGCTGTGCAAATAAATTTTTAACGAAACATGTATTCTGAGAGAAAGAGAATTTATTCTCGCGCGCGATTATCGGTTTCGATACAGCGAGGATAATAATCCGGTCTGTGTAACAACTTTGGGAATAAATTTGGGTGAGTTACAATTGCTGATGGATATCGAGTAAGCGGGTATTGGTGGTATATCAACCATAAATAATGGTCGCGTAACGCGCAGGTAATTAATTAATGGAGCACGAGATAGTTTAACTGCGTACGTTTAGAGAGTCGCGTGTCAAACGTTGATAAATTGTAGTGTGTAGGCATGTAGGAGCGGGTTGGGCGAGTATTATCGAATTCTACCGCGACGCTCTATTTGTACCGGTGAGGATTATGCGTATCGCATTATGCAAAGAACTCGCGGCAGATATCAATATTTGCGCAATACACGTGACATAGAGCATAGACGACGCTTTTCGAAGCGCCAGTTTATTCCTGTCGCACTCATTCTCGCAACTCGTCCCGCAAAACGTCGCGAATTCTTGAAGAAGTAACAAAATTTTATTGGATAATTGTCGCGTTAGCAAAACTGGACGCTGGCAACAACCGGTTTTCGAAACCTTTACTGACAATGCCTCTCTTTTTCTTCTTTTCTACCCCCCTCCTCCCCTCTCCGGGAGCGGTCTTTGTCGTACTTCGTACATATCGAGGAGCGCGAACAGTACAAAATGAATGACTCATGAAAGCAAAATCGTCCAAGGAGAAAGGATTACGCGTTCCCGCGTGGCGTAGCTCGCTTATTAAGAAGCTTTTTACGCTCGAGCGCTTACAATAGGTATGTGGCTATTAGCGGATAAGTTTGCATGCGCGTTAACATTCAGACTAGAATAAATAGCAGTTTGTTGTACATACCGTCCCGCAGTGACGAAGCGATCGTATGCGTTGGCATGTTTTTTGCTCGATTAAGATTATTGTACGCGAGTGTAACTTTTTATCAGCGTATTTCGTAAAAGATAAGTAATCATGATAATGAATTGTCACGATCGAGATGCTTTAATTCTCATTTCTTATTTATTCTGTCAAACACATGAATGAGGAAAATATGACTTGAACATGGATTAAAATTATTACGTGTATAATAAAAGATATACTATCGCGAAATATGAAAAGTGCCGAAACGGATCTCTTTGTGCCTAATGATATATTGTTATCAGAGAAATGCACATGCATATATTTTAGCATTTGTAATCTTTTATCCGTGCCATACGATCTGGGCAAACTAAAGGGTTTGTGAAAAAGAAGCGATGAACTTGATTGACCCGAAAACATTCCTTCTTCGACGAGTCTCGAAATATAGTGGTTTCTAAGAAACAGCACATCGATCGATCGATCCCACATGCAGATACTTTTATATCTATTACATTTTGGTGACTGCATTTTTAATTTACAATTAATTTAATTTTTTATTATACTGATCAATTTCCTGAAGATATTTTTAATTGCTGCAATTTCTCGGTTCGCATTTTTTATTTAATTATATCGAAAGATTAAAGTGGCAGGCGACCCTTTAAAACGGCTCGAGACTCGCAGCAGCCAACCTCGCTATTAGCGTCACCGAAAGAATTAATTTCCAAGAATACGAGAGATCGAACGGCTATTATTTTTGCTGTTATTTTAAAAACGGCTACGCAGTTATTCCTGTTTTCTCGCAACTTGAGCGAGCGGAGGAAAAAGTGTGGTGCTTTAGGTCAAAGGTAACGTCGTAATCGGGCGTATAAAATAGTCCGCGCACGCGTGTGCATGTGTGTGCGTGTGTGTGCGTGTGTGTGCGTGCGTGTGCGTGCGTGTGCGTGCGTGTGCGTGCGTGTGTGCGTGTGTGCGTGTGTGCGTGTGTGCGTGTGTGCGTGTGTGCGTGTGTGTGTGTGTGTACGTACGCGCGCGCGCGCCAGGAGAATTCTCAGGGTGCAATCAACCTGCAAAGGTACATCGCACCGTGTGCTCGCGCGCGCGCGCACGTTACGCCACACGGAAAACCTTGACTTTATTGCGCCGTGACAACACACCGCAGCTGCCATCTCCTTTCCCTTTTTACGGTGCAACTTTGTCGTTCGTTGCGCTCCTCTTTTTTTTTTCCTTCATAGACGAATCATCTATCGAGATTGCGGTGATTATTGCGGGCTTTACCGGCAGACACGGCAGAAATATAAAATTAAAGAGGATATTAATAACGCAGCGTAACCGTGAAATTAGAAGAATCATTGGAATTTGAGAATTGTACAATGTATCTATGCATGTTTTCTCTTCTCCAACATTCCTCAGCAAATATCGCAAAACGATTAGATAACGCAATAGTGTTGTACGATAGATTCAAATTACACACTTACGTTTATTATTACATAACCGTCCCCTTCTTCGCGACTGCATCATTCGCTTCACGTTTTTGTTCACGTTTGTATCTAAACATAAATATTTTTCATCGTACAAGCAAACAGTGTGATAAGATCAGTCAAGGATTGCGTCCGCGACCGTTTCACGCCGTGTCACGTGTTGCGAAATTTTGACGAGACGCGACGAAGCGATTCCTACGAATCTATGAATCTTAACTGATCCAGATCCAGATCCAGATCCTTATCCTGAAGCACCGTCTCATTTTCGGATAACATAAATTTTTACGCGTATCTCCTTTGACTGTGCGATTAAATACAAGTATAAAGAAATAAATCAATTGCATCAGGCATACGATATTTAGTACAGGCAACGCGAATCTAAAAAAGATACGAGAGAGTGAGACGGAGACAAGATTAACATGTTCAAACTGAGAGGCGCCTGTTTTCATGCCTTATCGCAGAAAATATTATTTATACTCTATTTGAATTCTTTTTTCTCGCAGATTGGAAAAGGACGCTCGCATCTTGATAGCTGATCTGACAAGACAAGACGGGTAAATTCACGCACGACGAAATGTTTTCTAAACAAATGTAATAATAACGCACGTTGCATCGCATGGTCTGCCGTGACGCAGAACAGATAAACTGCGTCCAGATAAAATTCGAACAATTTAATCGCGATGGCAAAGGTTAAAGACTCGAAGATCACGGGGCGAACGTGGCCGACGCGATATCGCTTGATAAAACGTGACTCTTCCCATGTGGAAGATCGAAGGGTCGTAAATTTCGCAAAGTTCAAGGCCTGAGACATGTTGGTTTACGGGGAAGATGATTTGCGTTCGCTGCAGTCGTTTCGTTCGCCTTTCATTTGTATATACATAGTTCGTAAACGGTGCACAGTGGCACGTGGCGCCCGGAAATCGTAATCGAATTTATATTCCCCGGAGCGTACTCTCGTTATCGAATATCGCGCGCACTTCCATCCTCCCCCGTGTGATGTTCCGGTGAATAGTAGCGATCTTCAATCTTCCACCGTCGTCTTCCCGATTTAAATGCGCAAAAATCCGCTCTCGGCGGAACAAAGCGAGAAGACGAGGCGAACCGGCGAATACCGGTTCACTCTGGCGTGGTCATGATTAGCTGGAGATAAAAATAATGTAAATCCACTTGTACTCCACCGAAATTGATTTCGCTTCTGTCCGCGTCCAAAATAGAACGCGCTCTCCGTGCCTCGTGCAAATTTTTTGCGCATTTGCGCGTTTATCGCACCTCCGCCTTCTCATATCTACCGGGCGAAACGACGCACTACGTAGTATTTAACTAACGAGATATTTGCGTAACATACACTGAAAGAAAAATATAGTTACTTTTAGACCCAACCACAATTTTATAGTATTTCTAACGATAATTATGGTTAACGTAATGATGCATATAGTTAAATTAATCATATTTATTGTTAGAAATACTATAAAATTGTGGTTGGGTCCAAAAGTAACTATATTTTTCTCTCAGTGTACGTAACAAGTCGACTTGCTCGCCGAAATCAGAAAGTAGGGTGATATATTAAAAAAGAAAAGGATAAGAGATTGACTTTTTTTTACGCACACGCCTCCGCAGTCGTACACGGCGTGAGAGGGTACGTACTCGCATCGCACGGTGACGAATCACCGTAAATTATCACGTAAACAACAATGAGCGTATCGATAATGAACGTACGTGTCGAGCGGACGTCGAGCAAGACAGATTGAAAATGTAATGGTTCTGACACATTTTCGGCTTGGTGTCACACGATGAATCACTTTTTTCCTCACAAAACTTTGTAGTTGTACAGGGAAGAAGATAGAATTGATAGAAAGAAGACTGACGCAATATTTATTACATCATCGTGTCTATGTCATGTTTTTAATCGCAAGACTTTCACATCGGTATGTTCGACCGAAAATGACTTAAATAATGTATACATTTATACCTCCAAGCGCGCCGCATTATCTCGCTGACCTTGTGTGTGTAATATATCGCAATAGCTGATAATATTACCATGTCACATGTTCGAGAACGGACAAATTATCAGTCGGCAAAAGAATCACAATATTTAGACGCTGTAAATTAAATCTAGATGAAACGTACATCAAGCGATATCTCGCAGTAATGTTGTAGCAAAAGCATATTTTCGCGCCCATCCCTTTCGTTTAACGCTTTACGAACTTTGAGATTCTTAAGAAGTGAATTATCTTGCCGGAGAATCCGGCTTCGTAATATTCGTACGGAATTTCATAAGCCTTCCCGATATAGGTGCAGGTTATCTATACGCATTGTATCTTTGGAAAAAAAATAAAAAATATAGTGCACAAGTTTTCATATACAAATATCAGATGACTCAGCCTGTATATTTCCAGGCGACGGTTTCCGTTGCCACACACAGTCAGGAGTGCTGTAAACGGAAAGTCGCGGGTACCGTGATCTTTCGCGCGAAAGCGATAATTTTATTTGAGAAAAATGTAACATTTGATATTAATTTAATGACACGTAATCATCCGAGACGATATTTTTTCGAGCAACTCTCGCGAGAGAGAACGAGAAAAGTAGCGCCACTCCTCTAATCATCGGTGAGTGAAAGCGCCTGAAAAAAATTCCGAGAAATTCAGCGGGTAGAAAAAGTATTTGAAGTCTCATCTTTTTGGGGATAATCTTAATCAGAGTAGAAAGACCGTGACGCTCTGCGATATGTTATTAATATACTGTATTGATGTATTGATACAGGTGGAAATGGTGCATTCCGACAAAAATTCTACATCGTCTTTCTGTTGCTATCGATTGATTCCAACGAGAATAAAGTGTGCGATCGTTCCTCCTACTGCGTAGAAGAACCAGTTTTATCGCGCGAGATCTTGTATCTATATTTCCGTGTATTTAAAAAATAGTTTTACAAACTAGCAGTTTTACAGGTGAGTCATCGCACAAAGTGCACGAGCAACGTCATTAATATTTTAAATAATTTTTTCTTTTTTTTATTTTTAAACGTCGTTTTTTTCCAACATTTCTGTCACAGTTTATCGACCTGAATAGGAAATACAATTCAATCCTCGTGTCATTGTATGGAAGTGAAAAAAAAAACTGATTTCCTCAATACTCATAAATGCACGACACAATTTGCAACAAGCTTGAATCTGTTCAAGTTTCTTTGCGCGCAAGTACGTTAGAGATATTTACGCGAGCATCAATGACGGCAAAATGATCAAAGTTTAATACGGGTCACGAGATTCTCAGGGCATATACTGGTTTATTGTAACGAGGCAGAGAAGAAGGAGGGCCCGGTGTGTGGCGGAGCGGATATTTATAACGATTATACGTTAAACCGGGAATTATGCCAGCGTTGTAATGGCTATTTGCATCCGCTGCAATGCTAAGCGGGATCCGCATAAGTTTCTTAATTCCTACACAAATTTTTAAATGACGCATTCAAACGTTTTATTTTAAATTACGATGAGTAACGTACGATTAATACTAATTCCGGTATATAATTTACATTGGTAATGCGATAAGCCGCGGACTATGAATAAACAAAACTAAACTATCTTCTATCGATAAAATTGCGTCGACGATTGTGAAGTAATGAATGTTGCGGATGGTCAGTGTGCGGCAATTATAGCATATATAAATATCCGCTATAGGAATTTTCTTGGAAGTACATTTTTTTTAAAAAGAAAAGAGTAGATGTTTATCGTATCTAGTTATTATCTATGTTCATAACGAGTAAATAAACACCAGTCCGATTTAGCATGCATCATCGCGAGTGTACGCTAATCCTTACTTATCTTTGTCTTAATAAAACGTAATAGCTAGCAATTGAATGCTAGCAAGTCGGTTACTCAACATATGTTGCTATCTCTCCGATTGTACTATGGATTTCATCACGCTCGATATATATTCTATGCAATATTTAAGGAGTAAGAAACTTCTTGGAATACAACGTGTTGACTATTTGATACGAGTGGTAAATGAAAAGTATGCGTATTTAACAAGTTATTCTCGCCGTCGTTGATCAACATTCCAGTCTCGAAGTCTGTAAACATGCTTCGATCCCTTCGATCATGAATCGCTTCGATCATATGCGCGGATTTAAATGTACACGGTGTAACAACAGAGTGTTAGACGTCACGACGCGAATAGCCTTTCGATCACGATCGTGGCGGACGTTACGTTTGCCAAGATCGTCCTCCACACGCGATCCGCGTGTTCAACGGTGTCTCCAGTATAAATACTCGAGGCGAATCGCATCGCAAACGAATAGAGCTAGAGCGTCGGATTTCGACGTCGGAAGACCGATTAGGTTTGCAGTGAGAAATTTTTTCCATCTCTTGGATTCGATGTTCGCTGCTGTTCGTCAACGAGACAAGCTTATTCAATAACTCACCGTAAAGTTGTACGTAGCGTGATTATGCAATCGATTCCTCTATCGGTTCCCTGTTGAAGTGGACAGAACGCGCAACTTCTCTCTCGTTTCCTTCGCGATTTCTTCGAGAGCGTGTTTTTCCGTGATAGTTTCCGCTCATGTATGTACCTACAATACCCGGCACAAATGCCTGGACATATTAACTGCACGTTACACTTCAGTATGACATTCAATTTCATTGACGAAGGATTCTTTGCATGGATATATTAAATAAAATGTCTGTTTGATAGCGATAATCTTCGAAAAAATTAAACACATAAGTGTATATGTATATTTGTAAAAGTCCAATAACATTTTTTGTTTTGTTTTTTATGTTTTGTTTTAATATTTTTAGAATCTTATTTCTCAAAAACATATTTCTAACCGTATACATATAAAAAGAATCTCCCAAATACAAGATATCCCAAAATTGTCCTTTCACTGACAGATATCTTGTATATAAAATGGTATATATTATATGTATTATGTATTTAGATTCTAATTCTATATACATTCTCTATACATATACATATATTCTATCTATTCTACTAATTTTTCACATTTATTCACATACGACTTTTTTCAAGCGTGAAATTTACATTGCGAAATGTTTCTATAATATCATCTCTTTAAATTTACAGTCATGTTAAACGAATTTCCTAATTTCTTATTGCGTTGCGCAATGTTAATTTACAATTACAATGAGACGCAGTCGTAGAGAAGAAGAAAAGAGCAACGAACTGCGAGCCGAGACAGGACATTCGCGAGGAATGCGTTAATCCTTGCGCGATTGAATTTGCGAGGTAATGAGAAAAAGAAGCTGAGAGAGAGAGAGAGAGAGAGAGAGACGCATTTTAGAAAACTCTTCAGAAGTGAAATTAGTTGTTGCGAATTGTATAATATCAACGATGCGATTTATGTGCGATGCATTACGCCAAATTACGTTACGTTCGATGAGCTCAACTTTAATATTTCTCGCATATAAGCGCTGCTTTATCGCCCTCTTATCACGAAACGTGTTAATCATCAGATCAGCCACGAAGATCTTCATCGATTGCTAAATCCCGTTTGCGCAACATTTTTATTCTGGTATTTATTCATAACAGATTATAATACATGCACGTCCGTTGCAAAATCGGATCGGTGACGTAAGAGGATTCGCGCCCGCGGCGATAAGATTCGCGACGCTCTGTCATCCGCGTCGCACAGGAAGGAAAACTGTTTGGTATTTGTCAAACAATGATCCGACAATTGAACAACTCCGTTGTCACTCCTTGTCAGTCGGGTCAACGACCGCCCGGTGAAATCCGTTGATGTTGACGTTGACGAGGTGCGTAATTCATACTTCCTCAACGTCCATCGTGTCATTTGCGACCCGATCGCTGGTTACACGGCGGCGGTTGAAAGTTAATTGACCGGTGACACCGACGAGAAAAAAAATCATCGCTCACCGTCGCGTGATCGAGATATCATTTTTGCGCTTCCTCCCGAGCGAAGCCAAGTTTCGCATTACTGCGCGATGCGGCTGACTCAAAACTGGCTTACAGGTGCTTACATATTGCGAATTCGAAGCCTCTCAGGAACGTTCCTCTCACACTTGCTCAGACCCGGTCTGATCTGATTTACGCCGAGTTACGCGCCTATTTTATCGCGGAATCGAAGATATATAAGTCGTTACGCAACGCGGCTGCGGAGAGGTTGAAGGATACGGAAAGTGACGATGGAACAATTTATATATCACAATAAATGTCTCGCGACGGACCTGTGCGGAGACGGGATCGAGCTACTATGCGTCAGTGGCTCATCTATTATTATTATTATTATTATTATTAATATTATTATCATTAATCCGCGAAGAAACAGACACGGCGCGAGAGGAGCGGCCCATTGTGCCTCTCTCAAGGAGGCCCTCTTTAAACTTGCTCGACCGACAGTTACGATCTCGCATACGACAACGTGATCGCGCGTTCGCACGTACGCGCTTCGTAAACACGTACGGCGCATAAATTACTCGCCTCTACGCTTTGCATACGTTACATTATATACGGCGTAAGTAAGTAAGCAAGCGCGTACACACCGTCTCCCCGTATACGCCGCGTCGCCGTCGTGCATATAAACGCTAGCTAACATCGATTGTACGATCGGATACGGCATGGCTCGCTTTCACGGATCGTAACGATTGTCGGCCGTCCGTTCGTCCATCCGTCCGCGGCGTTGCGTGGTCGACCACGTTAATCGTATCTAGCGCGTACGAATCGGGAAAGGCGCGATGTACTTTTTCTTTTTCCGCGCCATCGTAAATGGCGCGCCGTAAATCACGCAAAATAACGGAACCGCTCGTCGACTCGTTTGATTTTGCTTCGTAACTAACGCCCACGCTTCTGCGTACGCTCGGCTATTGTTCGACTTTCTTCACGAGGCTGTGAGCTGCGAGGAGGAGCGCACGCCTTCGCCGACACTCGACGAGCTTTTCGCGCGGTCGAGTGTTTTAACGTTTAACTTTCGCACGACGTAATGCACTACTTGAACATCTCGGAGATACATACGACTACGAGGCGCAGTATGAATGCAAGGCGTGGTACGGAGGAATGAAAAATCCGATTGTTATAGTCTAGCCGCTCGAATTATGCGTCTTCCTTTTTATCTCGCAGATAGATCTTCCGTAATACGCCTGTGGTGTAACGCGAATATAGGTCAAGGGTCATAATATAACAATCATCGTTGTATGTATGTACTACATACATACACATATCGATCAGAATATACATATATATTTCTCTATTACAAGTATTATATTCCGTCTTCCGCAGTAGGCTGGATTGATTTTTATCGAGCAGCGTCGTTATATATTTTTATGACAGTCGCATACAATCGTTTAAATCGAGTGTAAGAAAACTTGTCGGATTAAAAAGAATTTAAATTTTGAAAAAGATGTAAGAAACGTTTCTCGACTTTTCTAAAATTTTTCTCTCGATGTTACAACCGCGCATAATTCTTGCGTAAGCATATTTTTGACCGTCAAAAGAGATTTGCGTGACTCAGCCTGCATAAAAAAACATGTAACATAAATAGAATCGTTTTCTATCGTTTAGGAAAATAATCTAAGATTTGAGTCAAGGAGAGAATTGTCTTTTTTTCTTCATCGATAAATTGCCTGCATTTTATCAATGCATTACGACACAAAGAGAGGAATAAGAAAAGAGAATTTATCTGATAAGAACTTGATTTACGAACTAAAAAGCCAATTCGACTATATCAATTTTTAATCTAATTCAGTTGGACGTTTTAAGCAGTCGTCCTTCGGAAGAAATACTCGACTGTCGATACCAGTATTGCGCGTCAAGCAGCGGGATGCGTGTTTGCTTCTCTGTCATACAACTTTGTATTTCCTTTAGATTCAAGATGTATTAATATTAATATTTTTTTCTATATACATACACATATAAAAGAAAACGTGAGAGGAAAAAATTAGTATATATACATTACGACTTTTTTCCATCTCTTTTTCTTCTACTTACGTTTAAATTATTTTACGTTTTATCGCGCTGTATTTAGTTACTTAACTATATTTTGTTATAATTTTATCATGAAGTAGTTTTACCCGACCGCTGCTTCCCCCCCCCCCTCACACACTTTTATTTCTTTTCAAACTGCTCGAAAAGAACGGTATCTCTTGGAGCACATAAAATAACATGTTGCCAAAACACTTATTGAAAAATGTTCTCCTTTCTCGCTAGAAAGTCAGTTGTACAAATATAACATGCGTGCTTTGACCTCGAAAGAATTTCAAGAATTAGCAGCGACCAGTCTACGTGATCTTACACGCGTGTACACACATATTGCTATGATACATTTCGTTGAGCCAGCAAACATAGCTCATTGTTAACGGCGTAAATTACCTTCTGAGCTATAATAACAATTTGCTGGCAGCGTAAGTTTCAATTTCTCGAGGACGTCGTGTGCGAATGCGTGGCAAATCGTTTTTCAACAACAAAGTGATATTTCACACGTGACGTTTTCGCATATCCGAGTGTAATTGCAAGGCCACGTGGTGCAAAACACCGAGATCGCTAGGCGTTGACCTCGTCTCGGATTGGCACCATCGAGAAAATTTAGACGTCGCATGAATGAATGTGGAAATTGTGTTAGCAAAGCGTACAATATTATTTTCTTTTAATTTTACAAGCATTTGAAATTGGATCCGGAAGCTTTCTGGGAGACGAAACTGGAACAACGGGATGTCAAGTGTGCCCCGATAGACAATAACCCGACAATTTTCGCGAGTCACTTTTGGTAGTCACTTTCAACTGGACATAATTAAGCTTCATTCGCGACATACGTGGAAGCTGAGAGAGCTTCGAGCTGTCAGCCTTGACCCATTCTTGTGTCTTCGACCGGTCTTCTCCTCCCCTCTTTTATGCTTCATGCTTCTCTTAAAAACTTGAACCTTAAACGACGTCGCCTTCTTACACACTGGTTTATCAAAGGCAAAGATACGCGATATCGTACGAAAATATCGGCTGATCCTCACTGTTCGATTATTTCCTCTTATCAATATTAATGATCGTGAACAAACCGTACTTAAAGTAGGTATCTTTATTTTAGATTCTCGAGCTTATATTTCTCTACGTGAATGTTTGGAAATGATTGCGCGACAAAAGTAAAGCAAAGAGTACTTTGTTTGTTTGCTATGCACTTTGTATTGTACTTGTAATAATAACATATAGAAACGTTCTGTTATCTCAGTCAATATCCTCCTCGCAATAATCCCACTCTTCTTCTCGAGATTGAGTATCGTTTCCTGATGAATGTGGATTTCTAATCGGAGTCCTGGTCGTCGTATTAAGCTTTCGGATGCCTAGAGTGGTCAGCATTCCTGGCGAGATTAGAACAGAGATTTGTGTTAATCAACAAACTCCTGCGTTAGATAAAAATTACAAATTGTTGACAGCAATAACACGTCAATCTCTGAAAGTATTTAGAATAGAATGCCGTTTAAATGAGTTCTTTTTCAAACCAACTTTTTTAGTGTTTCGCGAAATATCTCACAGAACTGTTAAATATTCACAAGTATTTAACGAGTCGGGAACAAGCCGTGAAGTAGGTCTTGAATATTAAACTATTACGTATTATGTGCGTATTTTAAGAAGCGCGCAAAGTATATATACTCGGCATTAGACCTTTCAGTTTTCCCATCATATCGGTTTTATCTTGCTCATCTTTCGTCGCCGGTTTCTTCACGTTTTGATAGATTGTGTATCCGATGCCGAAGACATGATTAAACACGAATTGAGCGGTGCAGAGCACTATAATCACGAGAATGGGTAGGCAGAGACTAGTCTCGAAGTCGTCGAGAAACAAATTCACCGATTCCGGTAGCAGATCAGCAGACATTCTCGCGTGAAAGTCTTGTTTCTCCGAGGGTTTAACCTTTATATTTCGATTTTGCGATATCGAGAACAATTGTCGGCCGTTCGAAGATCATTATCGCCCTTTCGCCTTCATCACGTGAGGGTACTTAATCTTGCAATTTTTTATGTCTCTGCTCGAAAAACGAAGCTGTCGCGTATCTTGTCAATTTTGTCGTAAGGAGCGTTCTCGTTTCGCGCACTCATATGTTCGCGTCTTGCTAATGTGAATTTGCCGGCAATCGGCGTGCACGCTTATCTAGGCGAGCATGCCAAGGCAATAGATAAACCGAGAATGTCATTTAACATTTCTTTTTTTATTTTTCGTCATAAATATGCATAAAGGTGAATGAAAGAACTTACAGTAAAACACTTAAATTTTACATCGTTAACATAATCACGTCATCGTCCTCGGAGAGTTTCGGTATTTGCGCATTATCGAAGAAAATTTTTTCGTCGAAATCGTCGCCTTCGATCTGCCGAAAAATCTTTGCCTCTTTCGATCGCGCGGCCATCTTCGCTATGTCGCTCGGGGTTGATTGAAACGACACGTGGCTTAAAGTGATGTCGAATTCTCCCTCGGACAAACAGTAATCGTGATATTGGCTCGACTGTGAAAACTCGCAGGATCTCGATGGAGAGGCCGCTATCGAGCTTGCAGTGAAACTCGATCCTGGATTCGTTCCGCAATGTATTTGCGGGGTGCTTGCCGCGAACGATGTACAAACGTAAAATCGCGGATCGTTCCGCGGAGATTGCGAAAGAGATTGAGATTGAGAATGGCCTAGTTTAGCGATAGATAGACTTTCATTGCCAGCTGTATCTGACGATGACAGTGCCGTTTGATATACCATGACCTTGTGAATCGATACGTCTGTCTGCCGAGTGTCATTTTCGACAATTTCCATCGGTTCGTCTTGCACTTTGTTTTTATCTTCCACCTTTGGTTTATCTTCAACCGCCTGGTCTGCTAAGAATACGTCATCTTTCGTTTCCATTGTCAAATTATTATTCGACGTGACAGCGACGAGACTTTTGTCTTGTTCACATTTCTCTTGTTCCTCACGTTCTTGCACGTTTAAAGATTTTCGAATCTCTTTTGCTCTTTCCGTTTGCTCATTTTGCTTACTTAGATCCAATTGCTTTATGACACTTATTATATTTGCGAAAGTGAAACGGTTATCCTCCAATAGCGCGCGTAACTCAACGACCACGTCGTAACACGATTTCTCCCATGACAGAGAACTCGCAACGGATCCAAGATTATTCTAGAAAAGTAAAACGATCAAATTAATATTTAATGGCGTTCAATAATTTTGTAAACGTTTATAGACTTACGTTCTGTGCATTGACGGATTGCTGGGACGCATACTCCCGCGCTTTGGTTGTAACGCATTTCGGTAGAGATGACACTTCCGCTAGAGCGATCCCGTAGTGATCTGTAGGTCCAGTTCCGGGATTCAATTTGTGAGTATATGTTAGATGCAGATCGCCCGATTCTTCCGGTTTCGCGGTTTTTGTCTCGAAACAGTGACTGAAATATCGATATAATAACGATATCTTGTTTTAGAAATCAGATATGTATCATTACTAGAACAAAATTTGATCTATGTATTTTATATATATATACGTATTATATATATATATATATATATATATATATATATACAAAATATAAAATATATATGTGTGTATGTGTGCACTGTTTTTGAGACACAGTATTATGCCTTTCATAAATATACATCTTTTTCCTTCTTAATCCTTCTACTAAAAATATCGCACACATACACAACACAGCGAGTGTGTTTCTACGTGATTATCTAACCAGATACTGACCGTACTCAACGTTGCTCGACTTTAATCGTCTAATAAGAACCAGTGTTTTCAAGGCAAGACTATTGACACTTAATTATACTTAGCCACGGCCAAATATAATTACTGATTTATTTATTTCAGATGAAGGAAGCACAATACATCCTGCAATCCGTCACGCCCAAATCTCTCGTTGTACTGGATGAACTTTGCAGGCATACCACGGTCGAGGAGGGTTCCGCCATCGCTTGGGCAATATGCGAGAAATTATCGCTGACGACCGCGTTTACGTTCGCTGCGACGCATTTTTTGCACCTCACCGCGCTGAGCAATATGTATCATAACGTGACAATGTACGTAGAAATCTTACATAAGATATATACATGTATCTTTTGCTACAACATACGATATAACTCAAAGTCTTTTTTTAGTTGTTTGCAAAAAGTGAATTCAATAGAATTCAATTTGAACATTGAATGAACAAACATTGAATGAAGAGCTAAACATTTTTGTTCCTTTACAATCAATTATTACACTAAAATCGCATTTGATATTGCAAAATATTACAAAATTTTAAGAATTTAGAATATACAAACTTTTCTAGAAAAGTTGTTTGTTTTTTAGTTATATCACACTCAGCAAATAATATACGTATATACATATATAT
>JAJVSH010000003.1:2446133-2456713 GCA_021460005.1 Tetramorium alpestre | reverse complement strand
AGAGAGAGAGAGAGAGAGAGAGAGAGAGAGAGATTATGAAAATGAAGGAAAAAAAGGAAATATGCATTAAATGTAATTACAGTTACATGCTCACCTCGAGGACATAAGCGGATGCATTGAGTTCGGCATCGTCGCGAGAGCTAATCCCACAAAGTATGCGATCTGCAACGCGAAATGTTGCCTTCCTCGCCGGCACGTACGAACCGATCTGCAATAAGACGCGAATAACGGGCACATTGGTTGAGATACCGATATGTATCGGATCGTTACCTAGTTTTATGAAATGTTTTGTGAAAACAAAAATTCTGATCGAATATGTATAACGTTTTAGACTGGCATGATTTTCTCATAGAAATGTGTTTTAGTCTTTAATTACATAACGATGAATATTTAATATGTAACGATCTAAAAGACAAATGCGAAGAACCAGTTGATAGATATGTTTCACGTCACCTGCGCCATAATTTGAAGTAGAACAATTTGTTTCAAATACGTGGACTTGCCGCTCATATTCGGTCCAGTTATCAGGCGAAAATTATGCGTAATTGAAGCGTTCTGCGTGTTTCGACATAAAATAAGAAAATATCATACATTTGTCTCGAGAGAGAGACACAAGTTGTTCAACGTTCAATGCTCACCACGTCGTTAGCCACGGGAAGATCTCTATTAAATAATTCCATAATGGGATGTAACGAGTTTATTAATTCTAATTTCGTTCCGAATGATGGTCTCACATATTCGGGATTACTACTGATTTGCGCCAACGATAAAACCAAGTCCAATTCCGCCACATCTGCGCTCAATTGAAACAAGCAGCCGACGTGTTGTCGGATATCCTCCAGTAAATTGGTCAGCAATCTATAAATTATTGTCTCATTAACACGTTGAGTTGGCTGCGCCAATTTTACAAACTTTCCATTCGCGTGGGCCACCGATCGTCCACATTATTACATTTATTATATATGTTTATGAGATATGACTTTTAATATCTGAAATACTTAGTGATAATGTTTCTTCTTATACAAAATTATAAAAACGCCTGAGAAGGGACTTCCCGATGGCCCATGGCACGCGACGTGTTGATATTATGATATGCGATCTCTCAAAAAGTAACTTACGTGTTACTCATCAAGTAAATTTCGTCGCAAGCGTTCTTGCATTGTTTATTCAATGCTAATAACGCTGTTGTCGTCATCGTGAAGGATCTCCTGTTCTTTCGTGCCTGTATAATCGAAATGCGAAAAGTGGTGTTAAGTGCAATTGAGATTCCGCGTTGATCAGCGATAAGTTACCTGAATAAATTCCGCTGGCAAGTCCGAAATTGTCATATTCAAACCCCGTGATATGGTGACGTGTATATGGTAGCCCAAATTCGTGTTGTATTCCAAAGATAATGGAAGCTTGTGTTGCACAGCCAACTGCTCCACCATCTCTATTTAAATAATGCCACAAAATTGCAAAGTAAATTTTTCCATCATTTCCGCCATTTGAATATATACGATTTAAACATGTTATTATAATGCGTTTACTTTTCATGTCACTGATCAATTCGCAATAGATTTGCCGAGCGACGTCCAGCAATTCATTAATATCACTTTTTATAGCGAAACACCGCTGCATACTCAAGGAACTGCTCCCCTTCACGAATCTCGCGTCCGCGTGTATCAGCGTTAAAATTTTATCCTTCATAACTCGGAATTCTGAATTTCCTAAATTCTGCAAGCGTGAAATCATTGATCGTGATTGGATGTGGACGGATCGCGAATAAATAATATTATTAGCAAACCGCAAGAAAGCACAAACCTTTCGCATCTTTATGAAGAATGGATGAAGACCGGTCGCGAGAATCGTTTCCAATTCCGGAATGGTGTCCAGACAGCTTTTTAAAAGCAGCGCATAATTCAGATTTCGCTCCGTATTTTGCACGGCGTTGACGTGCAGAGGTTTAATCGCCAATGCCAGCAAACGATCCGTACCGAAGAGACGTTGTACCACTGACTGCGGAATGGATGTTGTAAATACGATCAAATTGTTGGTTAAAATTTAAAGAGTTGAAATCACCGCTAGCCGGTATATTCATAGTTTGTATTATTCAAGATCGTTTCAAGTCTGATTATGTGTTTATTTAACTTATTTTTGTTTTACTAAAAAAAAAACAATATTTTATACAAAATATTACTTCATTGAATAAAAACTTAACTATCTAAATCTATGATTAATAAATCATATTATTTGACGGAAAAATGACTATAATTTGAAATAGTACTTTAAATATAAAATGAGAGCATTTTGTTTGCATTAGCTTGTTACTTGAAATGACCACAAATTCGTAGACTACATTCTTTCAAAAAATATTTTATTTAGAGCAAACATATACATTTTTTGAAAGTCAAACAAATGTATTTATCAGCTTGGTTGGACTATTCCAATAATGAAATTTCTTTGAATAAATTTGAACAAAATTTATTCAAAGAAACACATTTTCCTCTGTGTATAACATCTCGAGATCACAAGCCGTGCGCAATAACCTGAAGACTTGTGCACAGAGAATGATTCGCCACCAATTCTGCCACGCAAGATTGCCGATCGGCGATTAAACGCTCGTCGCACGGAGGCTGAAGAATGGAAGCGCGCAGAAGTCTTCTGCCCATGGGGGTCAAGCAGCGGTTCATCGTGCCCAGCAGACTGACGATGGACTGCTTGGACTGCGAGACAACCAGCTCGAGACTTCGTGTACTTTCTATATCTGCACAATATAATATAATTGCGATGCCGTAACTATAACACGTTTAAATATTAAAGGATCAAATTTAAACCATGTCTTCGAGTTAGGTAAGAGTAAATAATATTCTTCTATTTTTAACTATTTTACCGTGTGTATTCGAAATTATTATTTTAACATAAAACATGTTATTATTCAACTCCATTATTTTATAATTTAAGTAATTAACAATGTATAATTGAGTAAGACCTAAGAAATGGTTGAAAATGATTTTAATTGAATACAATTTGACATTGCGAATTTAATAGTGTAGGGTTCGAGTTATAGTTTACCGATCATCGTGGTGTTTGGTGATCCGTGAAACTCTATTTTCACCGATTTCGGAGCGTAAACCATGTGCTGAACGTATTCAACGTACTTGAGCAATGCCGCAGCGGCGGCTAAAGCGTAATACCTAAGGACAAACAGTCGGCGCTTTATACGATTAAAATCGTTAATTACAAACAATTTTGATAGCGGTTACTCTACTTTTGCTTCACTATTAACTCTACGGTCGAGTATTCCCTGGCACACAGGGTTCGCACACGTTCCATGCCGGTCGACTCGTTGAAGTGTATTCGCGAAATCGGCGTAATGTTGAGCGCATTGAATTTCTCTTTGATCGATCTGTACAACTTGTTTCCACGGCCGCGATTGTCACACATCGTTTCGGGCATCAATATCTTAAAAGAAAGAACAACGAAATTACGCGACAAACAATTTACATTCTGTAAAATATTACTTTAATTTTTTTATCGGATCAACAATCGCTTTAGTTTATTAATTTTCTTAAGAAGCTAAAAGAACGCGCTTACTTCTATCGGATCAAGAATGTTGATTTTCGTCAGAGTATTCACGTATGTTTGACAATCACTGATTTGACAGAGAATCAAGTACGGATATTGGATATCTATCGCTGCCAAACCGACTTCGTTCCTGGCGTCTCCTCGGCCGGCGGTTAACGCTAATAACGAATAAGACATCTGTGACTGTGGCACAAGGCTAAGGAGAATGAGCTACTTGCGTTCTTCATATGCGTTATTTAACACATTCGCTTACCGATCACTACACAGGAATCCGCGTTGCTGGATGTACCGAATGGCGTCGATCTCGGATTAATCGACCTAGATATCGAGAATTACATTTTTAGCAAAAAATATCAGGGAAAAAATAGGACTTAATACAGGATATTTTTTTTTTTAATTAACTGGATTATAGTTCTATTTTAGGTATAATAAATAAAAAATGAAAGAAACGAAACGTTAACTTTTTTTCACAGATACAAAGATGCATCTGCAGAAAAAATTGTATCTTTTTCAATGAGACTATATGATTGTTTTATATCTTCAGTCATCCTGCATATAAAATTGATATAAAAAGATATCAAGATGAAATAATCTAAAAGTTAATAGTTAGGAAAGATATTTTATTTTTATTAGAAATTCTTTTCTGATCTTTAATTTATACTGCGTGCAAGGATATCGAGATAAAATTAATAGTTGTTTCAACATATTTTCCGACAAATATTGTAGAATCATTCTCTAAATAAAGAGAGGCTTGATAGACGCGAGATTTATAGCTCACCCCACACTACGGCGAGAAGTGCTCGGTAAGCAGGATGACGTTGAAATGTAGTTCTCTCTGCGATTGTGCTTTGGCGTCTTCGCATTTACGGGTCCGGAGTTTGTTGAAGGTCTCAGAAAACCCGCATCGAATTCTACGTGCGTGCGTGAAAACGGCACAATTACGAAAATCCGAGCGGCGAGAAAAAAAATTCGAAGCGTATTGATATTAAAAAAAAAAATAAACAAAAGTCGTAATCATTATTACGCGAACTGTAATCGACCTCGATTAATTCATCGTTACATATATCGAGCAAAGATTCGCGTAGCGTTAAGAACTTTATTGAAATTTTATTATATTTAAATAGATAGAAAAGTTAATTTCGATCGGAGCTGGATCTCGGTAGTGTAATAATATTTTTGTACATTTTGCATATTTTTTTTTCAAACTACAGTAAACAGCTTGAATCCTCGAACTGAAAATAATCTATTTAATTGTGTATTCATATATATCCTGCTTATATCACTTGTTATTATCTCATTTCTAAATGTGAAAGATTCGACAAATCGTGAAAATGAAGTTGGTCGATTTTTTTTAAGCACGGCACGGCGTGATGCCACTTACGATATCTCGGAAAGATGTTCGTGGCGCGGGGCGCGTTTGATACCGAGACGATCCTTCCTCTCGCATAAGCACGCCGTCCTCTCGGCGGAGCTGCCTGTATTACATTCATTTTGCACAGCGAGGAGGCGAACAGGTTCTATGAAATACCTTGAGATCTCGCAGCTTGCCGTATAAATCTTGGATCTGTTCTTTGTAGCTCACGTTAAATCTTTCTGGACTTAAAATCAAGTGAATATCTAATTGGAGAGAAAGAGGAAAAGACGAAAAGTCCAGAAAAAGCTCGGCTACAAGGAACAAATCTCTTTTGTCGCTTTTTTCAGGAATCGTCTGAACTTATCCTCTTCAGCCACCCGTGCGTCACGTGATAAATCCGGCCAATAAAAATTAAATATAGAAGACAGGGATGCAAACCGCTTAAAAGCTTTCACACACATTCTTCTCTCTTTTTCTCATAGTAATATATTTATTTACAATTTCGTGCTCCTTTAAGAATTGGCGACAAACGTATCCGCTTGGGTTAATAATAAATAACGCGATCGCACGCGCTGTCTCTCTCGAAATAAATTATCGCTTCTTTTCGTCGTCTCTTAGAATTTAGTTACATTTGTATTTACATGCATGATCAAATCGATTGTCACGGCTACTTTACGCTTCGGATTTTTCGATTCGCGCCAACAATAACTGGTATTACGTAAAATTGTTTAAATGACTGCGCGTCGCTCCAGACAGATAGAAGAGATAACACATGATATGTACGATGACTCGCGAAAAATTTTGCGCGCACGTACATACGTATTTACACATTAAACCATCCAATGCATAAACTTAATGTAGCGGTATATCGCGCCGATGCCGATCCCGATCCCAATCCGAGTGAATTCTACGTGTATATTAATGGTAAATTAATCGCGCGTAGTATGTCGCGCGCCGATTCCTCGCGATTACGTCGGATGTATCAATATCCGCGATTCGAAACTCCAGTCGCGGTATTGAATCGCTGGATTTCTCGCTTGACACTCATTTATCGATATAGCTTGGATGCAAGCGCGACGTGGCGCAAATTATATGGCGCAGACAAAGGCGAAGAGAGTTTTGCACAGTGTAAAGTATCTCGGGGTACAAATAATGTAACACTAACGATTCATACGGGAGACCCAAGCGTCTTGAAATATATCGAGTAACTGTCTTACGGCGATACAAGAGCGATACACGTACGTGTTGCACCAGTTAACATAGTCAACCTCGTAATGGGGCACAGTGGGAAATCCGGCCGATCTAGACAGAGATTTGAGATTCTACCTGCGTACGAATCCCCATTCATCCTGGAACGGGCAGATTTCACCACTATGCGAGAGGCACCGAATCTATATTATAATTGACGGCACCGTTCGCGTCTTACTTCTTTTTCTTTTCTCCTTTACTGTACGATAAAATTTACAATGACGCAACAGCAGTATTAGACTGATCGTTAATATCGATCACAATGCACATAGAAAATAGGTATTCACGCGCTCGTGTAAACTTTCACACACCACCTACCCTCAACACGCATAACGATATGTGTACGATACGTACATCGATAGATGCGCGATCGATTAAGATTTATCACATCGTAGACTTTTCATCGGAGAGCTTGTGTAAAAAAAAAAAAGATTAGGTTTCTTAAAACTATGGATACTACCTTTCAAAGAACTTTCAAGTATGCTGAACGCCCGCGACGATCATACGCCCGCAAAACGCACGCACAGTCAAGATTTTTATCCTAAATCACCTTTGTCACATCTGCGTTAAAAATAATGCATTCTCGCATAGCCAATACCAATCCGTACATACGAGCTAATTTTACTATAGAAACAATATAGAACATCCGCGATGATCATCGAGTGATTATTAAAATATAAATTTAAAGACGTACAATATTATATTTAATATCGATTAATCAAATAATCTCGCATTATACATTCTTATGTACAAAAAATGTCACAATCACAATTCACAAATAAGCTAATATATATATATATAATATATATATATATAATATATATATATATATTTATATTATCTATTTATATATATATATAAAATTGACACAATGCAAATACCACATGCAATATGTAATCACTAAATAACTTTCTTACGTTTCTCCAATGCAACTTAATTCTATTTCTGCTGTCTGCAGATCAGAAAACTGTCTTCACTTTTTTTTTAAAGAGTCAAGTTGTTTCTAGTTCGTTAATTCAAAACAATTTTCGATCGTTGTAACGACCTCGCGTTATAAATTAAATTCGATTAAAGATTGAAACATTACAGTGCAGAGAACATGAAGATAGGTGTACCTTTTCTTTATCTAATTCATTCTAGCCGTCGTAACAAATTTCCGATCGTATCGTTCAATAACGATAAATGGTTCATAGAATAGTTCTTTGGCACACTGGCGATTGATGAATAATGTCAGCGTTTCCGGCGAATGAACTTAGCGGTGGATGCGATTCAATTATTTTTTTTTATATTTAATATGAGATGTATAAAAATCTGATTTCGGTTTATATATGTATAATATAATAAACCGGTGTACAAGTGTTAAAAAAACAATGGCAGGTAGATATAGATATGATGCAGCACTGTGTGCATGTATTATTCGGAGGTGAATATAGAAATGTGTCGAGTAGCGTATTATACGTGACTCTCGAGGGGCACCTTGAAAACCTTGGACGCGAGACTCGCATCCGGCAATGACTGCGGCCGAGCGGCGTTGGTTACGTTGAACACAACGTTACTGGGTCCGCGAAAGCTCACCTCGATCAGAAAGCTCGTGTCGGCCATGCCAACTCGATTGGTGCTGAGATCGGGCGAGCTGGTTCTCAGCTGGCTCTTTTTCGGTCTGTAGTCGCTCCTGATGACCCTCTCGGCCTCCGACTGTAATTTATTGTCAAGCCAATGTACCTTGTCGAAATCTTTGGTGCTGCCGACCGTGTGTCTTCGTTTGATCGATCGTTCCGACATTCCGTTCTTACGCTTTAGCTTCGTGGCGCTTTCCTTTCGCACCGATTGTCGCCGCTTGCTGATGTTGCACTCGGTCTTCTCGGTCTTGGTCAGCGATTCCGAGCGTTTCAGCTTGCTGCCCGGCGATTCCGATCGGTCGCCAGAGTGCTTGTTCAAGCTCTCGGATCGTTTAAGCGGCGACAGTCTCTCGGTTGAATGCTTATTTAAGCTTTCTGATCTCTTTAATCGCGAAGTCGTGTTCTCGCATGTCCTCTTATTCAGAGACTCCGACCGTTTCAGACGAGACCTCGCCTGAGAATTCGTCAGGCTCTCAAATTTTTTCAGTTTGTTGGAGTAACTGGAATCTCCAGTCTCGTAGTGATGACTCCTGCTATTATCCTCTACCTTTGCACCAACATCGTTGTTTTCCGATTTACTTTCCTGAAAATTCTTCTCATTCGACAATTCGTATCGTTTCGGGTTTCCCGTGTGCAAGCAATCATTCCCTTCATCCACATCCTTCTGTTCCTCGTTCTCCGTCGCATGATTTGTCATTGACTTGGTTTCCAGCCTCTGCTTGTCGTTTGCGCCGCGGTCGTTGTTCGGCGTGATAGATTCTGAAGAATGTGGCACATCATCGGCTACCGTTGAATCGGTGTCCTTTTCTGGAGCGTCCTGCGGTAAACGAAACGGAAACTATGACGATAATGTCCGTTGGGACAATTGAAAAGTTATATCAACTATTTTTATCTGTTATATTTTGATTTGTGTTGGAAATGTATGATATCTGACCTTAAACTGAAATATGTGAGGTCGTCTTTACGTTATATTTTAGAAATAACAATCGCATGTTTACATGTAATTTATCGCATTCTTTTGAAATTATGTTCTCGCTAGAATCTAGACAAAAGTCTATCATTTCAATTAATCTTTCTGTTTCATCGCTCTGATGATGTTGATAGAAATTTTACAACGTACGACATATATCGGGCACTTACATCCTTTGGGCGAGCGAGGTGACTCTTGTCGAGCGATTTATGAAGACTTGGATCGCGATAGGTTTCTGGATACTTGATTCTTGAGGATGCGCTCGGCTTCTGCTCCTGTTGCTCCGTAATGTCATCTTTGTTGCAGGATGCGGATTCTGGAGGAGGCTGCGCTTGGTTCGACGATTGATTGACGAGAGATCTCCATTTGCGATCGAACGTGGTCGTTAGGCTCGTTAGAAGATCGCTACCTGTAACAGGTGATCCGTGTTAGTTTCGTGAGATACACAAAGATTGATGCAAACTCATACGTAAACAAAAAAAAAACACTCAAAGCACGGTTTACTTGATCATTATTATAACGGACATAATCGTGGACACAATTGCTAAACGAGGTGAATATGCCAGTAAGTGTATATGCGCTTTGTTCATCGCGCAACTGGTGAATTCTTGCGTGAGTGCATTCCTGCGAAACAAAATCATTGCGAAAGAAAAAGTACAATAGAAATAATATCAACAATAAATCATAGCAGCATCGAAACATTACCATCGAGGAAACGCAATTATTACAAAAGAACTGATTAATAAATTAATAAATTATCATTTTCAATCTCTCATCACCTTTTACATTATCACTCGGTTATTGTCGTTATTAAAAATAAAAATTATTGTTTCGACAGCTATACATTGCAGTGATAACATAATTAGCATCATCAACGCTTTTTCTTTATCTCGTGCTAAAGCATGAAAAAGATGAAGGAAACATCTTTGGACGCGCGATTTCGAAAACGGAATGAGAAAGATATGTACATATATTTATAAAAATGTTTGCAGATAATGCAACTTTCAAAAAGCGTCGTTGGGCAGCACAAAGAAAGGAGATTAAAAAGAAAACACTAAGGATACGCAAATTATATAAACATATCTGAAAACTGTGAACAATATTGTTAAAAAGTTTCAAATCATACATTTGAAAATGTTCCTAAAAATATAACAGAAAAGTGCTAAAAAATACTTAAACGATACTAGTAAAATAAAAACAGAAGCAGAATCCATTAAAATCGCCATGTGATTTATCGTCGCTTCTCCAAAGCGAAAGGCGATATATCTTTACGCAAATATCTTTCATTTCATTTTAGATAACGTGTTACGTGACAGTTTCGCAATTAGTAGCGCCGTACATGTTATATCCATTCATAATCATACGCTTAAATATCCGAGCAGCACAAATGGGCGAAGATAAATAGCACGGGGAAACGACATTGCGGGTTTCGAGCGCACTCCTGCTCCGCCAGCGAGGAGCCAAGATAATTCCTGTTTAGCAGGGCGAAATAAAAAAAAAGTAACAGAATGCAATTTTCAGCGTTATTGCGCGCGTGAAAGCCATTATGAGACTCACTCACAGAGACTCCTTGACGCGAAGTCGCGGTTACGTGTGAATATTGATGGAATTTATAGCGAGTTTATCACTGCTGGGCGCGCCTTGGTAACAGTCGGTGAGAGATGAAACGCGGATGGATGCGTAAAACGAGAGAAATGGACGAGATGGACATGACGGACGTACAATAGACGGTTAGTTGTAGGAAAGTATTATACAAACAACGGCGTGTGTCTGTGTCTATATATATATATGTGTGTGCGTGTGCGTGTGTGTGTGTGTTCGT
>JAJVSH010000003.1:2396048-2444486 GCA_021460005.1 Tetramorium alpestre | reverse complement strand
TACGGAGGATGGATAGATGGATGGATAGATAGATAGATAGATAGATAGATAGAGAGGGGGGGGGAGAAAGAGAGAGAGAGAGAAAGAGAGAAAGAGTACGCGGCCTAACTATATTACACGTGGATTTGAGAAAAACAAAAGTCGAATATATTCGCGGAGAAACAAAGGGAGACAAACAAGACACACAAAAAGTACATTCATTCATGTACAGTGAATAAGTTACTATACCGAAAGACGCAATTTTAACTCTCGCATATTTTTAAGAATCGATGTACGAGATACTGTAGAAATAGCAACGGATTTGTCTTTCTGCTCATGTATCGCTTTTCACGCATCTTGCGCAGCTCTATTTGTACATATAACATATAATACACAACATATACGATATATGTATAGACCTTTTATAAATTCCGATTATCAGCATCGTTTTTCCATAAATGTTATTTTCTAATTATCTATGAATATTCCTGCCAACTAGCGAGTACAAGAGAATCATTGTCGCGTGTGTGTCGTACGCTGTTTCATATAGATACAGTTTCACGTATTTATCGCAATATATGACTCTGATTGTGAGAATATAATGACAGCACGAAAGATTTGCTTCGGTATCTAGTGCTTACGAAGAGACTCCGAATAGCATCATGTAAAACTACAAAATAATATGATACTAACCATCATCCGAGCCATCGCCGGGAACACCTCGCTGCTGCTGAGACGGTGACGGAGAGGACTGCGAGAGATTGTGAATCTCGTGCAAAGAATCCAGACTTCCGTATCGAACTGGTGGCAAACAAATCGATTCCATCGACGGCTGTAACACCAATGAAGCCGTGTAAGTAAGCAATCTCGATCTCGTAAGCAAAAACAAAAAGCGTTTTTGCCAAATAGCAAAATAATGTGCAAGTCAATTCTCGCGAAAAAGAAAAAGTTTACTACTATAACGTGACTTTGACGACGGTCATAGAATGAAAAAGAATTGGCTTACATCTTTATCATGATCGCTCAAATGTAAATTATAATTAGCTTACATCTTTATCTGTTTTAAATTTCTTAATGATGCCGCTATGCATCTTCTCTCCTAATATGCTAGTCAGTTGATTGGTAGCTTGCACTTTTTGATGCACCGTGGGTTGTTGTTGCACAGCTATCGAAAGCGGTGGTCTCGTGGTCGAACGCGATCTGCCGTGTCTCTCGGACAGATCTATCAACGATTTATCGGCAAGCCTCTCATTCAGACTGGACAGACGTTCTGACAAGAGGCTTGGCGACACCGTAGTGTCGACTATACTGTCAAGCAAATCATCATTCTCCATCTCCCGTTTCGCCAATTGCCACTCTATTTCGATTCTTCGTTTCTCCTCCTCCCTCTTCTCGGCTTCGAGCTTCTGCCGATGCTGGTCTCTCTGTAACATCGCTTTTGTTTCTTCCTCGAATCTCCGTACTCTCTCCTGCGTGGTCGCACTTAAGCCGGCGTATGTCAAAATCGCTACCTCATCGTTACTTTGCTTCGTCTGGTTAGACGCGTTGCTGGACACAGTCGAGCCCGTTTCCGCTGAATTTAAACCAGTTTCGATCGAGAGTCTTGTGGAATCTACAGACGGTGGTGCGGATTGAATTGCATACTTGGCACGATTTAACGAAGATGTTCCATGCGACGAACCAGTGTTATTAGCGTCAACTGACAAAGAACGATCGGAACGATCCGTAGAATGATTCGATTGAGTCTTGTTCTCGTGCATCTGCACAATCTCGCTGACGGAACACTGTCGTTCATTTAAAGCCATACTTTGTCGAATCGTCGGCGAATTATCCGATTCTTGCTTCGACTTGGCCTAATTTATTTAAAATATTAAATTAATATATTAATATATAGAGATAAAAGAGAGTTACAATCAGTACACCAACCTTATCGTTGTCATGTTCACTATTATCTATTTCGTCCTGATTCTTTCGTCTTCTTTGTATCTTTTTATTAGCTGCAGATATGATTGAAGATACAATGTCTCTAGCGGATGCCATGTCACGCATGCCTGTTTGATCACAGCAAAAAAGACAAGATAAATATAAAGCTTCTATAGATAAAATATTCAACTATTATTTTTCAAAGTGCTAATAATGTCACTGATAAGATAAAAAAGAGTAGGATAAAAAACATTTACACTTAGGATAAATATGTAAAAGACCAAAAGTATGAGAAAAATGACTGGATATAAAATAATACATAATAAAGTAGCGGTGATGTAATACATAAGAAATAATAGATATAATATACCTTCAATTTTTTGAATATTGTTTAATAGAAGACTGTGATTGGATACTGGTTCAACTTCGCAACTATCGGTCGGCAGGCTTAAGTTTACGCTCAATCTACTCAAGTCGTCCAGATCATCCTCCGAGAAAAACCAATCGACCTGAAACACATTAAACCGAAATACATCGATATTTTATACTAGCATTTTCTTAAAAAGTCGGCATTTTTCTATTTTAACAAAGACCTACATTATTCAACAGACTCTCGACTATCCTACATTGATGTGACATATCAGTGACCATGGTGACCATATTATCTCTTGAACCACTCGCTCGCACCAATGTCGGTCCGAAAACGATAGCTAAATTCTTCGCCTCCATTTTGTTGATTTCACTATGCTCCACTATCTTCTTTAGATGATGCATTAAATATTTCAACGTCTCGAAGTGATATTCCGGAAGATCTCGTAATAATTTTCGTATCGTGGTCATTCTCCTCTGCGGATCTTCTATCTTATCAGCGTCAATGAACATGGGATACAGCTCCGCCGTAAGCAAGGAATCGGGAAGTTGACGGAAGAATGATTTTAGCAACGACGATATCACATTAACATCGCTCCATCTTGGATCCTGGGAAAAAAAATTAAGTCTCAGAAAAATATTCATATTACTTCATGGAGGCACTATAAGACACGAGACAAGATACCTGGAGATTGATGTTCTCGAATCCTCTGTTGACACTGTCCGTGAGCTGGGCAATCGCGGCGGTGTTTCCCGGCACTCTATAGATTCCCACAACCTCAAGACCTCTTGCCTCGACGATGCTCGTGCACATCTCGACGATCAGCGGCACATATTCGGAGAACGAGGACGGTGGACAGAGTTCGATGGGTACTTTGAAGGTAGCTCCTTCCGGCGGTAATTGCGCCGTGGGTGAGGATGGTGCACCGCCTGCTTGACCGTGCATCCTTCTGAATTGTTTCGCCATTCTTCCCTTCCAAGTCTTCGACTTAGGTGACGGTAAAGGTTCCACCATCTGATTACTTGGCTTGCGCGTCTTGTTCACTGGCGACTGACCCGTCGGCGATCGATTTCTAAACGACGTTAATTTCTTGATGCCTTTATGGCTCGGTAGAGGACTCAATCTTTGGATGTTGCTCGGGGGAACACCGCTATTCGGAGTTGTGGGTCCCGTCGGAGTCTGCGGAACGGCTTGCTGCTTTGACGTGCAAGAAATGGCGTCCTGTAAGAAATATATTTTTCTGAGAAATGTAGCAAGGAGCTGAATAATTCGTAATCATTAAAACGGAAATGGCAAAGGCCAATGTATCTATTCTTTTTTTTATTTCTACTTAAATAATTTCACAAAAACTATCCTATAATTAATGCTCACCGACGATCTTTCTGCGGCGGCATGAGAATGAAGTGACCTTAACCAGAGGGCCATGGACGCTGCATCTTCAGTCTGTAAAAGCACCTCTGCCGTAGGATTCGCCACTCGCAACACGTGTTTCCGCTTCGTGTAATCTTCGGCGACATCAACTACGGAACATCTAACGTCGACACTTTGTCCCGCATTTGTCTCACCTTCGGTGCTCAACGAAGGACTCTGTAACGATTGAAGTACGGCATTAATAAAGTATTGTTTTTATATTTTATTTGGCGGTCTCGATAATGTTTAAGCACTATTCACCTGACTATGACGATCCTTGTAAAAATAAATTATAGGACCACGGAGAACACCCCAAACTTGCTTCCAGGAACGATCGGTAGATCGCTGAAATATTATTAAATAATCGAGTTGATTATTCGATCGAGTGAAAGACAATATATTCAATACATTCTAGTACATTGAAATAGAATTAATTTATTGAGCTTGTGATCTCACCTTGCCATCGAGCACAGTGAATTTAACATGGAGCGTTCCCTCCCGTTCCACGGGTTCAACATCCTTCACAGTTGTATCGCAGCTGTTTGACGTATCGTGCGTTACAGCAATGCTGTTACTGTAAAAAGAAACGAAGCTGTGTTTGAATCTGTTGTTTGCAAGCAAATGTGCGTATATCGATACTTTCTCCTTAAGTACAGAGTGATGCAATCGCGGATGTTATCTTCGATTACAGAGACACAGCGGAAGAAATTTTACCGTAATATTATTCACAACTACATTTCTTTCTATATTCTTGTATTTTTGCTAAATTGACAACGACACTGAAAACAGCGGTCACATCGATCTTGAGCTTATTAGTGTCATTCCGTTAGTAACAATCAGCCAATAAATCAATATCCGAAAGACGCCAACATATCTATCTATAGTGTCAGGAAGTCTAGAACAGCATAACATGGACGACCACAACATGACTATGACTTTAATATCAGTGTCGCGAACAGAAATGTGTCGTATTTTATGTGTTTATGGAATTATGTTCCTTATCACAGTAGGAATAACAGACAAGAAAGAATATCTTATCTAATGCCATTCGCGAACAATTAACGCATACGAATTGCGAGGTCGTGATATATTCAGTTTATATCTCACTATTGGAAAATTATCAACTTTCTTTATTCATTATGTTTTCCTATTCTTTATTTAATTTCTAATTTTCAACTATTTAATTTATGACTATTTAATTTTATCCCGTATCAGTTGAATTTATTTTTTCATAAGCAATATTTTCTTTAATGCACTTTTTTATTTAAATCTGTTGGTAGCGCGATAAACGCAAGTTTTTCATTTCTTTCGTATAGTCATTTCACTTAGGAGATTCAGATGAACAAGTTTTCCATTTGGAACTTTTTATTATACGATTCTTTCAATAATAGTTTTTAATTTTTGGATTTAACTTATGGAATATAGTGCATGAGTGAAATGTTTTTTTTCGAAATTCTGCATTGTAAATATCGTTGAAAGACGATACACGAAATGCATATAACTCTCATGCTTCTATTGGCATTGCAACGATTCGTCACTCGCCACCGTTTACAGGCAGGTAAATAGCGCAAATGTATAATACATATACAGAAACGACGAGAGTGGATCGAGAGCGAGAGCGAGGGCAGATGTACATTAGCTTAGAGGAGGAGACGCGGAGCACAGATAATGCAATTTTTTCCGTGCTTCTCAAATGGAATCTTTCGCCCTCACCGATGATGAGAATTTCGATGTAAGGATGCGGCCTGCGTCATATCTTCGAAGATGCGTCGCAAAGGCGTTATGTCGCTCGGAAATAACGGTGGCCGCCATCGTCTAAGCGCACTGGAAACATGGACACGAACAGGTGCAGGCTTCGAGGTATATTTACAATTAACACCTTTGAGCTAACAAAGAAATTACCACTCGTTTTTTGCTCGTTATTTCATCTCACGCGAGCGAACTTTGCGAGAAGCATGGGAGGAGAAACGTGTCGTATAATATTTCGGTGCGTTCAAGGAAAGAACCACAAATCGGTGGTTTGAAATCACTTTCGAATATCACCGTAGCGTCATGATTCGAAATGCGTGTATCAAAAATATATTATTTTACCTTCTGTGAATGTGAACTGGTTCGGAATCGCTGAGCTCTAGATCGCTATCGACGTGCATTCGTTCGCCCCAGGTCGCCTTCAGATACGAAACTCGTCTGGTAGCGCGATCCTCGTCACCTATTATACGATTATGCTGATTATAATGCTCTTTTCCCTTCTTGTTTCATTGTAAAATTGTAACATTTCCTCTTTTTTAACACATTTGAATGTTTCGACATTTAAATTTACAATTACGAATGCTTATTGATGAAGGCTTTAAATTGAAATGTTCGGCCAGTAAATCAGTTATTTTAGGAGAGGATTTAAAACTATAATACTATTATAATTCAATGAGCATGTAAAAACAATGATCTCTCTTTCCGCATGGATTTCACGTTGAATCATAATGGCATTGTATTGTCAAGTGGCGACTTCTTTAAATAACTGATTTATTACGGTAGAAGTTTCTGGTATGAGTGCGCGCGCGCGCTTATAATTTCGATAAAACGCGTTCACGTCGCGCTTGGAGCAACGTGCGTCGCAATAATTGCACGTAATGTTAAAAATATCTTCATCGTTCGAACTCACTGATCTGTGCATTCTTCTGTCGCCTAAGTACCGCAGCGTTATTGGTCGAGCCGTTGGGCGAAGAACCATTGACTGGCGCTGAAAGAGAAATCAATGGGACGATTATTAACGCTTTATGCTCGACCTTTATGTAACGTGGATATGTGTGAGTGACGATGTATATCTGTAAAATACAAGTAGTAGCGGCCAAAGAGACTAACCGATTTGTAGTTTGCCCGACTGCAAATAATTGTCCTGATTGCGGTAGGCTTTGCTGTTGTCGTCGGTGCTACCATCCTCCTCGGCGGTCTGCCACGTATGCCTGGCATTACTTCGTGCCACTGGACCGTTTGTAGCTTCCCAGGACTCCGCGCTGTTGCTGCGTGCTCTCAAACGCACTGATTCTGTCTCCATAGTAGGCACATCTGCTCGATTACACGATGGGATTATTATAGCATCGTTATGGCGTATTATTATATTTCTTGTACAAACGACTGCTGATCAACAACTATCGCCTTGTTAATAACCAACGGAAGTAGAGTATAATATTATATATAGCGTGTGCGCTGCGTTGTTGTCGCTAAGTAGAAGCACCAGCGGATACGTCGTTGCTATTTTGAATTACCGACATATCATAAGAAGCTCAGCAACAAAAACGTCGGATGCAAGGGGGCAGTTAATGTCCCCTTTGTGCATAATGTTACGTCGACAAATTCCGGTACAGCATGGCTTTATCCGGTTACTTCCGCTTGGACGCAATCCCGGGGAGCGGATCGCGCGTTTCTTCCAAACGCGGTTCTAAACGATGAATTATTAAAACTAATTGCGATTTTATCCATCTGCGCGCGCCGTAGGAATAATAAAGATGTATCTTCCTTTGCCTTAGTTAGAGCGTGAGAAGCGAGCAAGGTGCATTGATTATTACATCTTTTATCGTACTAACGACATTATATGAGTTATTATTATAACGCCACATCGCGATCGCGATCCATATTGAATGCTCAAAGTAAATCGCTGACATTACAAAAAAAAAAAAAAAATTACGGCACAAGACAATAATGCACAAACAGTATTCGACACATAGCTTCTTAATTTTATCTACCTTCTTTACTCTCTTTATAGTCGGCTGGTGGCTCGCAATGGATATGCTTGCTGCCTATTGGAATTATTCTGTTGCCTGTCAATACCGCACCTAAACGACGACACTTGTTTACTGAGCATTGCTAATTTGAGCATTTCTAATCCTAATTAATTGCGAAATTCATAGCAATTACTATCGAAGTATCGGTCTGTAGGAATTTATATAAATTTATTAGGTTGGTGTAAAAGGTTTTGTCGTTTTTCATTTTTTCTGCTAAACAAAAAAAAATATTAAAGTTATTTGTTGGAGATTAAAAAGTATTTCCTTTTAGATAAAGAGATAAACGTATTGAAAGTAATAGTGATAATTTTGCTTGAATTTTGTTACAATCTCAACTTTGTTTGACAAATGTAACGCCAATTATCTTGCACCATTTTAATCATTTTAAGGAGGAGCAATAGAAAAACACAGTTGTACTTACCAGTGTCAAGAGACTTAGTTTCTCTGGACGGTATTCTTCTCACGTCCTGGTTCTCGGCTTTGGATTCGAACTCTCGTTTTCGCACAGCCACATTCGGTACACTTCTCTTGTTCGACAATCTGGACAATTCGCTCTTGTAGAGATTCGTTCGATCGCCAGCGGGTTCGTCCTCGTCGCTCAACAAACGACCGGACTCAAACTGTTTGGCGCGTCTCGAGACGATCTGCAAGCCCTGCGGTGGTACCGGAAATCTGGCGTCGCCGCCGGCTTTCTTATCCGGTCCCGGAGAAGATGGCAGCGATGAGGAACCGTTTCGCGTCTCTAGCGGTGTCTGTTGCTGATTCGTACTAATGTTCTCATGTATTCTCGACAAGATGCTGGTGAAATTACTTTTGCCCGTGCCTCGGTATTGCTGTTCCTTGGCGAGCTCATTGTCGTAGAGAAGCGATGGCGAGTAACAGTGATCTTCAGCGCCAGATTGATTGTCAAGTTGTTGATCGTTGCGCGGCTTCGAATACTCAGAGTTAGAATCTACGTCCTTTATTCTCTGCACGCTCTGATTCGATGGCTTGTTCACCAGATTCGTGACGGTCTTGGAAACGACCGTTCTCTCTTGAGATCTTCTCGTGGGAGATTGCTGTCTCTGTTGCTGCTCATTCTGACCAGGCGGCCAGATTTGCCTCTGTAGCTTTTGTGGCCTTGCGTAGAATTCCCTCTGGATCACTGCGGCTTGATTGAAATTGGATAATAGCGACGGCTCGACTGACCAACTGACGGGGTGACTCGGCCGCCGCAGAAATTCCGCCTTCTGTTCGAAACTCTTACGAAGTCTGTTCATAATGACGGAATCGTCAGAGCACTCGTTGCCGGTCAGAGTCGAATTTGAATCGTAGGGAGACATGCTGTCCTTGCTAGCGGCGGGTGACGAATCCCGTCTCGACTCGATGCTCAATCTGCTGGACTCGCTCGATCTCAACGCGTCGATACTTCCGTAGCTCGTTGTTTCGGAATCGATGATATTGCCGCTGCCTTCACTGGCTCGTCGTGCCACCATCCGTTTGATTGGTCGGTAGATTGGCACTTGTGGCTCCGCCTGTGACACCGGATAACGCAGCAAAGACGGCTGGTAATAATGCTGTGGATGATGCTCGCTGACGCGCACCCGCTCGTAAATCGGATCGTTGATCCTATCGTAAAGTTGCTCGTTGCTTGGCCGCGAGTACACCGACTCGGGCCGCGTCCTATCGTATAGATCATACTTTGAATCCAGGGACAATCGGCCGCTCGGTTGCACATTATCTTCGTGCAACAACTGTAGCTTCCTTCCCGAAACTCGAGAGTCCTCCGAAAGATCGTATAATGCACTTGCTTCCGACATGCCTCTTCGTTGCTGTTGCTGCTGCTGCTGTTGCTGCTGCTGCAATGTGCTCACGATCTGAGATTCCACGATCGGAAATTGAGACATCGTCGACGGCGACATCCTGCATATCGTTTCCTCGTGATGATTTGGACTCTCGGACGACGGTAGAGAACAAACCCAAGACTGCCGCGTTCTCGGCGATCCGCCCAGGATCATGCTACTCATCGATCTGCGTTGCTTTTGCGATAGCCTCTCCGGAGAACGCAATCGTGGTCGTTGATTTGTCTCGGGATTATACGCCGTCTCACCAAAGTACTGAAAAGTTTACAAAGATATCTCTTAGTTGTGTTAACAATTGTTTGTACGCCTTATCGTAGTCATACAAAAGTGGGCGCGAGGAAAATATAGAATGGCGTTGAAAATCAAGTAAAATTAATAAATCAATAAATGACGGCATCGTTAATAAAGAATGAGTCCGGCAAATAAAGCAGATGACAGGTGACATTTCACGGACAGAAAATTGCTGTTCCTGCAAGTGCAAGAACCTTACGTACTCGTTGCAAAATGTCGTCCTCCTTGGAGACCACGAGAAGGCGCAACCATGGTCCGGCTTGTTGAATGCGTTGCACCACGCTGGCGTACTGCTCGCCCCGAGTAGGCGTCCCGTCGACGGAAACAACACGGTCACCAGTGCGCAATCCCGCCTCAGCCGCCGGCGAATTCGCCCGCACCTGTTTCACGAAAATCGTGTCCATAGGCTCGTCGACCTTGGCCCGCTCGTGTCCTGGCAGCATCTGCAACGCACGGGGAATCCTCTTTCATTTTCCGCTCGATTTCAGAACCTCTGGTTTACTCGCCGCTTGATGATACTCACGCAACAGGATTCGGGCGGATAGACGATAAAATGTCGCAGCGTGAATCCGTAGCCATTCTCACCGCGCCGAAGCAGAAGGGTCCGAGGACCACGAGGTGGCGAGTTCTCCTTCTGAGCGGATCTAGGGGATACCGGATTTCCTGGACTAGGGCCCGAACTCGGCGCTGGTGGCGGGGGAGATGAATGCCTTACCTGCAATACATACAATTAATAAATTCTCGACAAAGTTCAACGATTTTCAAGTCAACTTAATAAATCTTTAAATGTAATACATATAATACATATAAAGTTGTAGGCTAATTAATTAATAAGCAATTAAAATGTTGAGGTGTTAAAAATCAAAGTTTATTATTTATAAATCATAACTTTATATTATTATTGCATTGCAAATATAAGCTTGTTTTTTTTTCATGAAACCTTTAATTGTCAAAAATTTTCAAAGTGCCGAGAATACAAGAATATATTCTTTTAAAAAATATCTAATACATCAGAAGTCGTTGAAGAAACGTTGGCTCTTTTTTCCTTTCTTCCAAGGTAATAAAATTGTATATGATGTATTATTTTGTTTTTCATTTGTTTAGACGTCTCTTTTTTTGAGTTTACAGCCACTTGACTCAATTATCTCGATCTCTCGCTCAATGTTAATGATAAGCACACTTTAGCAAGGCGAGCGAATTACATATCTTGAACATGTGCGAGATTTTCAATACACGCAAACACGAGTGTTAATAGCTATCGTCGCTTCGAACAGCTAACAAACATGGCACAGTTGTCAAATAACGAAGGCTAGATTAGGTTCGAATTACCAAAATAGAATTTCGAATTCACGCGCAAACTGTATATTTGCAGAACATCGATCAAATTCCTTCTCGCTTGCTCTACCTCCTTTTCTCTCTTGATTTGTACCGTCTGGGTAGGCCGACTAATACTAGGAAAGTCAGTGCTATGCGAAAATGCGGCAGACAGACTCGTGGATATCCGCCAAGAATTATTCCAAGCCGACTCCGAGGCGGAGGCGGAGGCGACGAGGAGCTGGAGAGACGTATAGCGCGTTCTCGCTCTCTATCGCGAGAAGAGTTGAGTAAAATTTTGGCGAAATGCCAAAAAATACGCAGCTCGAGTATGCTATAATGCGCACCTAGAATCGAGACGAGCGGAATTCGCTTCGCTCCAAGTGAAAATCACGGAAGCGAACACGGGGATTAGGAACAGGACTTTTCTCTCTGAAACAGAGGAGAAGAAATTGATTGTCGTCAAAGAGTTGAACGAATGTGAGACTTGAAAGGTACATACTAAAAGTTTGAAAAAATCCAGAAGATTAAGGACTTTTTCTTCTGAGGGAAAAAAATGGAATTGTCTCTTTTCTTAATTGACAAAGCGGCGAACTCGTGGCGAAACGGTAATTCCTATAGGAATATAGAAAGATGAGAAAAAATAAAACTAGAAGAAACGGTCGACGGAGCGCGCGGACGATAAGACGGCGTTTCGCGATTTTTCGCGTTATCTCGTCCGTATTTCGCGCAGTGGCGCGTATCAACGGTACCTTTTCATAACTTTAGTCGATAGCATCTTTTTTATTCAGCCGTGTCCCGTTCGATAGTGACGACGAACGCTGCTCGGCAGTGCAAAGCACGGCGAAATAAAGGGGGGACTGATAATATCGGGATTTTTGTCGTGGTCCGAGGTGACTGCGTAACCGCCCCGTTCGTATTGTTTCGCGCCGCGCGATTTTCCGGTATTTCGCGGGCGGAGCGAAGTCGGTCGATCGGATGTTCCTGTGCATGGAAAACAGATCGCGCGGACGTGAGCGAGCGTCGATGACGATGTAGGTCAGAAGAGAATAGGCGTTGTCAACGGCAAGTGGGTCGCCAAACCGTGCAGAGTACGGAGCGCGGCACGGTCAATAATTACGCGGACGCGGATGCGTCTTTGTACCGCGCGACACGTCTTCGTTCGGACACGCGTGTCCCGTTCCCTCCCCGAGCCCTTCGTCCGTCATGTTCATGCCGGTCGTCGTGAATCGCGCGACATTTCGATACATCTCGCGCTCGCGAAACACGTTTTGCTCCCGGACAGGATGGAGGTCGGTGACGGGGGGAGGGAAACACAGGAAGAGAGGTATTTACACATGGTATGCATACACTGAAATCCACTTGCGAGAAGAGGGAACACCATGCAAGGTCGCGAGTACATTAACGAACTCATTTTCTCACCCTCAAATCGACGGCATCGTTGGCACAAAAGCCTCACCGTGCGTGCTGCCGAGCAACACGTTATATGCAGGTATTCGTTCGACGCGATATATATTCTGACAAATATTCTGCAGTTAGGAATATCGCTCGCGCGTTCGCGTCGCCATGTCAGCATCGTAAATGCACTACCAAAGACGATTTGAAGACGATTTCTCCTTGATGAGAACGCGTACAATCGTTTATCTTTACCAACTTTTACTTTTGTAATTAAACTTGAAATCTCTCTCTCTTTCGATCGCTCTGCTTTAAAATTAATTAAAATTAATTAAAGAATAAGATTTTCCGTCATGTTCCTTTTACTTAATTCAGCAGAAGCCTTTCATCGTCTTATCGTCTTTCATCGATCCGTCGTCGAGAGTCGTAGGTATTTTTTAAATAGAAATTGATTCCAAATCGGCTGAAGCGCCGCGATCATTTTGCGATCCTCGAAAACGCCGCGGGATTCTGGACAAGTCCTTCTAGATCCCGCAGAAACCTCACCTAAAGTTTTAATCAGTCGTTAACCGATCGCAAACCGGTTCGACGCCAACGCTCGCGAGGGGTTTCGATCTTCGATTCGAGGTCTGTTATCCTTTTCGCTGACCGCGACGCTCGCCATTTCCGCCTTCGCCGACGAGCACGATGGTGCGCAGTTCCGACATCGCGAACGTCGAGATCTGAGGAGCGTTACGGTAATTTGTTTACCATTTCAGAGAAATATCGAGTTTACCGTCTCGTTGTATGGGAAAGGAGTGATCCTCACGCCCTGCGGTGCTCAAACGCGTAAAATATTAAAAACAGGATGCGATAACAAACAATCGTTACTGCTCGCTCGCTCTTCAAGAAGCAAGATATATGTGATCAGATGGAATGCTTTTGTCCTCCGTGGAATGCATTAGCCAAATTTCATCCTCGACTCCAATGACGCGGACAATACGCGACAATTGTATTCTCCTTTCGCTCACGCCACGCGACAGTTATTCTCGTTTCATGCCAATCGCCGAGCATTATTTGCGAGCGTTTTCCTCGTATCAGTGCTACGACGAGTCAGTACGTCTCGCGTACAAGTGGCTTACGTAATTCCGTTTTGCCGGCGACTCTTACATAACAAGTAACTCCGATCGACGACCGATAGTCCATTTCTAACTTTTCCAATAACACTGAAAATAAAATTTCCGAATGAAAATGCAATTTCGACGTTTCGACGAGCGTTCAATCACTTGTTTTTGGAATTTCGACGTTCGCAAACCGTTGATCTATCCTCGAAATTTATACAGTTGCCGATCTTGAAATGAAAGGAAAAAAAGGTCTCGCGGACATCGAGCGCGCCGCCGCGCCGTTTCCTTTTCGGAGTCGTGGACGTGCCTCGAATCGAGGCGAGCGCGAGCCTTAAATGCATCGCGTTTAAAAAGCGGAATGCTTCCACGGCTTCCATGTGACCTCGGCGCGGCGCGTCGCCGAAAGAAAATGAAAAGGAGAACCAAGACGAGGGAAAGAAACAGTCACGGTTCTGCCACGAGTGAATGAAAAGCGAGGAGCGAAAGAAGGGCGGGAAAGGATCTCACGCCTCTCCGAGAGGGAACTCGCGCAGCTCTCGCGAGAGATTCATTTTATCGCCGAGTGTGAAATCGGCTGATCTAGAAGGACAAGAATCGGAGATCCGGCTGCACATGTAAACGTACAATCTCTCAAGAGTCTCCGAGCCGGTTGAATGAACATAATGATCAGTCGGATAACTTTTCAGAAGGTCCCTCCGAGTCTTTTTCAAGGATAGAGGATGGATTTCTTTAAAAGGTCAGCCACAGTCCGCTAAATGCTTAATGCTGCAAAGATTCGTGCCCCACATTTCTAACTTTAGTTTTGGGAGCGATCAATTTTTGCTGAAAAATTGATAAGAGATATGCATTATTTTAACGACATTCACGCTCTCGCTGTCAAAAGCGCTTGTCTTTGGTTTTTCGAGGAAAAAGCCGATGGCTCCTCGTCAAGGAAATTTCGTATCACAGCTTCGGACGATTAGCTTCGCCGCAGATCGATCAAGCGTGAAACTCATCGCGAGAGATGACGAACGAGTTCTCAAAGTTCTCTTACGGATTAATTTTCCGTGGCACTGACTGATAAACCGTTCTCATCGCGATCGACATCCGCGCTGGCGTCTTGGTCGAACGTCAGGTAACGAGAGTTCATTGCGCGAATCCTCACGTGATTATCTATCGGGACGTGTACTCCGAGGCGGAAAAATCGGAGCCATTGACCGTCACGTTGTCGTTGTCGTTGTCGTTGTCGTCGTCGCCGTCGTCGTCGTTTGCGGCCATAACCGGCGCGATGGCCACGGCGATACTGCCGCAACCGACTACCGTCGACGGCAGATCGGCCATGGGGATTTCACGAACACGATGCGCATTACTCCCTCCTGACAACGTCGCGTCATCGTTATCGTCACCTCCTACAAAACAGCGATAACCGTCGGCGCGAGCCGCAACCGCGGCACGCGCGTTCCCGGGCCGTTCGCCACCGGTGACCGGCGGCGACTCGACCTCGCGGCCTTTATCTCTCTTTCTCTCTCTTTCTCCTCTCTGATGGAATTTTTCTCTCTTCATCTCCATTTTTCTTTCCTTTTTATATGCACGAACGCATTCTCTTGTGCCCATTAGCTGTGTTATTTCTCGAATTTTATACCTCTTATTAAATTTATCGACAATTACAGTGTGTATCAGTATCATTTTTGTCTCTTAACTCTTATGTATGTTACTTCCATTTTTTTTTAACTTTTGACGCGACAGTTTCGGCATTTTTTTCTATTTATAGTTTTATCGTCTTGACCATTGTTTGAAGAAATACATTTCACGTCTTGTGCGAACCTTGTATTTTATAACCGGATTGTTTCCTCTTGATCGTCTTTGTCTTTGTCGTTTTTAATCACTTTGACATTAAAGATGATTTAAATCTATACCAAAACTTATGACATTTGATTGTATTTATAAGAAATTTTACTGACACGAACATCTAGTTGCAGCTCCAAGTCATCTTTTTATTCTTTTAATTTTCTTCGTCTCCTTTGGCGAATATTCGTCCGTTAAAAAACAGAATACCAGAATCTTTCAATCTTTATTATGAGTTTATTACGAGATGAATAAATGCTTTATTCGTTCACTTTTTTTCCTTAATGTGCCGATAGTATATGACGTTCCCAAGCAATCACCTATTCGATCAATCGTGCTCAACTCGTTGTTTGGCTTCGGTGCAGATCGAACGCGAATCAGTACATATTTGACGCGACTGATAAAGCTTCGCGACATCTCGGACGGTTTGCCATTGGCATTGGTACAGGACAGGATATAAAAAGACCAATGAGTCTTCGCCTCTCATTCAATGAAGATATCGAAAAAAAAAAAAGAGAAAAGCATTTATATAAAGTAAAGTTTGACACAAAGTTTCAAGGTGTTGAAAACAAGAAATTTGTCGAAATATTTTATCGAAGTGGTTTGCGTGAAAGCGTCTGCGTGCGTCATGACGATTTAATGGAGGTTGCAGTCGAATTCGTGATACAGCGAGAGACGACACTCACGGCACTTGAAAACGCGAAAGTTCGTCATCCGCGAAAGTTAAACCGGTCGATCAATTCCTCCGATCGCGGTACCCTCTGTACAACTCTTTTAATTTTACCGCTGTATAAACACGCGATATACCGATTGCTGAAATAATAAAATACCGGTCGTAATTCGAAGGAAATGTTTTTACATGATTTCGTAGGAAAATGGAGACCCGAGATCTATTATTCAGTCTCAATTATAGGTAGAATTATAGAAAAGACTGACAGTAGAAAGAACTCAAAGTTCTCAAAGAGACATTCAATTTGAATGCATAGAGAAAATAAAACCTCCAATCGAAGAACTCGTTTCCAGAATCACATGCCGAGCAAAAGTTTTCCAGAGCCGTGTAATACGCAATCTTTACGTTTCTCTTTTTTTTCTGAATGTACGCGGTTAAGGCGATTTCGAAATCGGTTTCTCGATTGAGAACGAGATGTGGTCAAAGACTGAAGTAAAATTACAGGATGCGTCTTCTTAATTTTCTTGTTTTGTCGACCGTTAAGTTATGCCTGTTGCTACGCGAATGACGACGACTCAAGTTTGCGAGATCGAATTGATAACCGTTCGAACACACCGCGATTGCACCGGAAGCATGATGAAGGGAGCCGCATCCCTACGTTAAAAAAAAAGCGAATTGTAGAATGCCTTCAATGTTTCTCACTCTGTTCCGATGAAAAGGGCCAATGCGAAAGCTTTCGTGAACGTGCGCAACATTTTGCACGCAAGCACAAGCAGTCGATCGGCACGAGTCGTTTTTTTTTGTAGCTGCGCATTATGTTACATTTTCTAAACTCGAAACGGAACGAAACGAACGTAGTCCTATAAAGCGAAATTTCTATTGAAAGAGAAAACAGTGGGCGGGGGAAGACGCGGTCAAAGGAACGGACTCAAAGTATCCAGAATCAAATTAGAGATATGAGAGTGGAGCGAGAACAACTGATTAATTAGCGTTGCGTGACGGTCTGTCTTGGGTCCGAAGAATACCCTTCCTTTCTACTGGAACTCGTAACTTTCGAAGGAGGACACGCTCGCGAATCGCCGCATGAGCGAACCACTCGCTCGTTCTGTTCCAGGACGAACCGAGCGTGCTCGACAGGATTTTGCGACTTAAATGTAATTAATTCATAATTTAGTGCACGGAGACGTCGCACGACGGTGTGATACTTGATGATTTCACGAGTTTGCTCAACGAGTCTTACGAGAATTACGCGAGCCATCCGACTCGATATCTCAAAAGCGTTTCCAACGTTCGATTAGATTTCATTAACTTTGGACGCGATCGAGATTGCCTTTTACGATAACAAACATCTTCTTCTTTTTCTTCAAGACGAAGACTGTTTTCTTCTTTTTTCTTTCAATGATACCATGCACGCACGATGTTCTTTGGCCGTGTCGGCCGGATTTGCGTCATCGTAAGCAGATTCAGGCGCACACGGTGGGTGGACTAATCGGAGAAGTAATCGATGAGCGAGCATTGTGGCGAGAGAGCGCGCGTAATGATACGTTGTGCGTGATTATGCCACGGGTCAACGCGGGACAAACTTAAGTAAGCGCTTTGAAGAAAAGACTACCTGTAAGAGGCGGAACAATGCAAGTAATCGCCAGCTACTACAAAATGAACGAAAACGCATAATACGGAAGAATCGGCATTTTGCGAACCGCAAAAGAGTTGTTTTGTGAAGAATCTCTCGCAAAGTAAACTGCGCCTGCCTCTCTTCTCTCAAGTGACGATCGCAAATTTATTTGCGTGTCACGCTAAAGTGATGCGACGCCCTCGCGAAAGATTTTTCGGTAAACGGACGGGAGCGCAGAGGCAAGTGTATTCGGGGAAATTTTCATATAACAGTGCTCTATGACTTTAAAGCCGGGTAGGCTTTATTTGCTCTCCGATATAACACACTCAGTGAACTATTTTTAAGCTGCTTATTTACGCAAACTGCTATCGCGCGCGCGCACATTTACCGTTCTCGGAGCATACCCATACACATACACACACATTCTTTCTCTCTCTCTCTCTCTTTCTCCCTCAGAAGGGTTCACTAAAAATCTTCTTGGAGGATTCTCGGTATCGTGATTTCGTTCCTCGAACAAGAAGCGTTTAGCTCACGATAAGTGGCTGTCAAACTGTGGTTCATTTTCCGAAATGTACTTTCCGTTACCGCGTCGAGTCTTTCAGAACATTTTGATGATAGCCATTTCGTCAGCGACGAAACACGCGGTGAGTTATACTCTTCGTTTCTCGACGGGGCACAACTTGTCGCAGCCATCGTCGTCATCGACGTAAACCGAGCGTCCCAGAAAATCAAATCTCGCCGGCTTGCGCCTCTCATCTTCGTGTTTAGTGTGTTTCATCGAGGAATCGGCGGAGAAGATGAAATTGAGAGCCGCTGTTGACGAGATGAGTGCGGTCAATGTCAGAGCATGGAATGCATTCCGATCTAAAAATTTACGCTCCCGCAGGAGAGACGATCGAACGAGCGGCCACGTGGTCGAATCGAACGGCCACGAGATGTAACTCGTTCGCGTCTCTCGTGGCTCCGCAGCTTTTCTAAAATTACCGAATTTCGCGTTGCGCGAGGGCACCGCTAATCGGCGACTCAATCTATTTGGCGATTAACGTGGCGAAACGTCACTTACCCCGTGTGGCTGCCTGACGAAGCCCCGGTGGTTATTTCGGTCGTCAGCCATTGCACCTTGTCCTGAAACCGGCCAATACAGCGAGATTAGACCAAGATAATATCGGGAGAGAGATTCAAATGTTACGGATATACGTATAGTGTCGCATTCGATATTTCGCGGCCTGTCTTTTATAAGGGTGACATTGAGTTACCCTGATCAATTTGAACCGAATTTTTCGGTAAAATTGACGGTTTCACATGCAAATACGAGACTATACAATGTGCTCCGTTTTTTTACGTTTTTTTTCTAGGCGATTTCACTTTGCGCAAGCGCGATTAGAGATCAGCGACGATCCTCGCAAGTGCGGTTCTCCATTAAATCGCGACCGCGGTCGACTGCTCTGACCTCGCGCACGATCGCGGGAGCTCGTCGTTCTCTCTTGAACGACATCTTGGCATCCGCAGAATTAACGTCATTAAGCGACGTGACGTGGTTTCACGCAAGAAACGAAAGGCCTCGCTCGCTCGTTGGCGCACGCACGCGGCACGTCGGAAAACGTTGTTCGCGCAGGGTTTCTATGGAACCGATCGGTGCAAGATGTCAAGGGCGAGAAAGGACGTCGTAGGACGGTCAGTGCGTGAAATTTCCTTTCGAGCGCATGCGAGACGCACGCAGGTTTAAACGACGACAACCGCCGCGCGTTCGAAGTATTCATATGCCGCGGCCGGCACAGGTGGACTTGGCTGGTACGTACTCTGAAACGCGATTGACTCTCCACGCAACGGGTGTTGGCGGTTTCTTCATTTTTTTTTCTTCTTTTTCTTCACGACGCAACGAGCGTCAAGACCGCGATCGAGCTCGTCGCGTGCAGCCGCCACTTCGCGTCCCAAGACTTACGGAAAGAAGTTGTCGGTTTGCCGCAGCTGCATCGCGCGACACCCGCGTGGAAGGTGATCGCGAGATGGCTCGCAAAAAGCGATCCGTCATTACCGCGAGTCTCCGGGATTCAAGCGGCCGCGTTTTGCTCCACGCGACGTGGAATCGTTTGAATCGACGCGATCGAGCCGACGCGACGGTAAGCGAGCCAACGAATCGTCGCGAGCTTATCATCAATTTTGAACGAAACAGTTCTCTCTCTTACACACACACACACATACGTGCCGCACCCATCGTGCGATAATTTCGATCGATGCGAACGCGCTTATAGATCGGAAACGGAACGCTCCGTCGAGCCGAGCGAGCGAAATAATAATGAATCATGCATTTCGATATTATCCTGAGATAAAATATCGAATTTCTCGCGACAACTTTTGTACAACTTGACCGCTTGAGAAGCGAATATCTCACGAGGCATGTCGTACTGTTTTATATCGCCGGAATATATATCGGGGCATAAAATATGAAATATCTCGTAAAGCATTGATTTTTCTGACGATCTGCCTCGGTACTCTTATCCGCGGAAGCAAGGAAAATCAATTTATGTAAAATAAACCGTATCAAAATGTATCGCTAAAATTTGAACATTTTTAATCAAGTTTCACGCTTCGATAAAAATTGTGAAAAAACCATGATGTTTACGTATATCCGCGTCAAACAATTTTCTATTTATCTTTCGGGCAGAAAAAACAGATATTCGAGTGATTAAATTACACACGTAGTAACATTTCTAGGTTTGTTTTTTTTTCGCGCTGCGCTATAGTTTCCCTTCTCGCTTTCGCCAAATTTCAAACATGTACCTTTTTCATCTCGTGTACAAAGAGTTTGTGTTAGAACTCAGTTATAAAAAAAAAAAAAGACCTAATAACTGCATAATCGCGCAGAACGGATGCGCGAATGGCGTATATTAAATTGATGAAGCGAGCAGCTGCAATCGCAAATGCGCAAAACGTCGGGCGCCTTCGGTCCTGCCGTTCGCCCGCGAAAACGCGATGTTGTATGCTTGCAAATCAGCGGCGATTAATAGCCGCGCCACGCACGTGCCCCCGATGCATTCTACGTGCGTGTATGCGCGTGCACACACGTGTGCATACCGCGCGATCTTGGCCGCCTCGTTTATTCGCGCGGGGCGACATTCATCATCATGGATCGCTTCCGATAAACTGTTCTCGGTTGTCCGTGCCGACAACGAACGAGCACTTTCCCGCAAATTGTACCATGCCGCCGCTCGTGCTCGTCGTTTCCTACAAACTTTAGCCGGGAAGCGAAAATCACTGTTTGAGGATATAGAAGCGCAAGCGACGGGCAGAAGCGTGCCATACATACAGATATTTCTTACGCAAAATCTTTGAAGAAGTCTTACAACTTAATTTTTTCTTGATTCCAATGATTACAGACCACTTTTCGCGATAATATCGTACGTAAAAAGTTGCCGGATTTTGAATTTATTAATTTATCCATGATGGATTGGAAGGCTGTAAAAAGGAAAGCAGATAACTTATCTACTTAATATCTGAGAAAAAGTTTTTCATAGGTTCACTGCGATATCGTCATGTTTCAAGACACAAAGTGTTTCAGTGGATTTCTTCTTGTGGGATTACTTGTCAGAGATAGTCTACAAGAACAATCCTCTTGTTGAAGAAACAATTAGAAAACGATCACTTGTTTGTGTCGACAGATAAACTTGAAAGACTTCAAGACAATAATGGATACTTTCAGCATTTGCTTTTCAAGTATTTTAAGATAAATATACTTTTCTTTTTACTGTCTTCCATTCAATCGCAATAAATTATTAGACACAGAATGAAAGAGAGAGAAAGAGTTCAGGAACTTTTATTACATACTTAAATATAGAATTGTACACAGTGTAAACGCAAACAAACAAAGAAATTTTAATGTATCGCGATGGAACAAGATTATTTTTCTTGAAAGGAGCGTCCGCGCGAGCGAATGTTCTATCTTTCAGTCTTACAAATGTTGAAAGCAGTAAAGAACGCCTGAGAGATAAGAAAGTCGCTCTTCTTGGAAAATTACTGGAAATTAGAGGATTAGGGCTCCTCTCTCTTTCTCTCTCTCTCTCTCTTCACGTAGTTAATACGTAAAGCTGAAATTTGAATCGGAATTGCAGCGGCATCACGCGGCGTCCCGTTTGGAGAATCTCAAGCGAGACTGAGACACGGCACAGCTCGCGCCGTATGTTGCAGAACGCAAGGTTGGCGTAAACGGTGCAACCGATCAGCGCGGCGACGGGACTGATTGTGAGAGGATTCGCGAGGGACGGAAGGGAACGGGAGACGCGTTTGGCCGTCTCTTCTGCGTGTAACGTACCTCACGCAGGGTATATCACGCGCTGTTCGCAGCTGCAGCACGCAGCGCCTCCGCTGACCCACGAAGACGCGGGGCGCCTCTTCTCATCCGCGTCCGACGACGCCGCGCCGAGCGGAGACCGACGACGTGGCTTGGAGCGACCGGAGCGTCCGGCGACGTTGGACGGCGCTACGGCGACGAGCCGCCGTTCCGGGATGCATTGTACCGCGCACTCTTGCCTCTTCCTGCTCTCTTCTTGCCTTCTTGCTCCTCTTTCCCTCCCTCTCCCTCTCTCTTTCTCTTCCTCTCTCACTCGCTCTTCTGTCCGAGCGCGGGGAAGGGGACACGCGGGGAGGAAAGAGTCCTCAATTCTGTGACACTAGGGAGACGCACATGACGCAGCTACCGCGGCTCCGAGCCTGCACGCCGTGGGATGGGACCCAACGCGGTTCCTCGTCGCCTCGATGGCGAATCGTCGCGGAAGAAAATACTACGCAACGTACGAGGCGCGCGACGATTCGCTTCTCGGCACTGCAACTCGACGACGTTAACGACGACGAGCGACGGTCGTCGCCGCTAGGAACATGGCCAGACTGGAACGGCTCCTCCACACTCTCAATGTCTGAATGCACCGACCAACGTTTTCCATTCCCTCCCCTCGGCTACCCGAGTCAACCCGAGTATCCGCCCGCTTCCCACCAGATGGAGGCGCCACGGCCCCCGACGGCCTCAACGACGCTTCCTCCTTTCTCCGTTCGACTCGTGCGGGACCTGCCATCTGTTGACGACTGACGCAACTTGCGACCCCCCCCCCCGTCGACACGGTCGGTATCGATGCGTCAAACATTTCAACTCGATTCGCCGCTCACGAAACGTCTGTCTAACCGGAAATCCAAGGAAGAGAAAGAAGACGTTTGTCCCAAATAATGGGATCCTGATTTCGAAAAATGTTTTTACTCGGTATTTTGAATTATTCATATTTGACTTCCTCTCGTAGAGAAGAATTAATCCTTACAATGCGAGAAATGGCATTTTGTTTATATCAACATGGGTCTCTGACCACGTTTCCCTTTATTTAAAATGAAACGTCTCCAAGAATTCATGAATATACTTTCAAGTTTTTAGAATAATTGTTTCTAGAATAATTTTTTAAAAATTTCATAAAAATTCGAATAAATACGAATAAAAATTAATCGAACACAAAGTACCCATGTTTGTATTGAAAGGGTTAATTTGTCCTTTAATCGAAAGGATAAATGTTTTATATTAGACAGCCAGGATAAATTTTTGTTCAAATAGGTTTGAAGATTAAAAAAGATAGATGACAATCAATCACGACAATGGTGCGACAATTCAAATTGGTTCTTTCTCCAAGGAAAAAAGAGCAGCTCAAGTTGGACTTTTGTTTTCTCCAATTCCCTGACCGAATCGATGTAAAGTCGGAAGGTGTGTGGAATTGACAATCGATTTGAATAATCATCTGACTGAGAACGTTATAAAAAATTTAGTTACAAAGCAAGCTTCTTCGTTCAAGGATTGCATTTTTCACAGATGTCGCTGATTTTGCTCTATCGCTGTCTCATACACATAATAATCGCGATTCTCCGCGAAAAATATTAATGATTTTGCATGTAGCATTAGCCAGAAATGATGTAAAAGGATGTAAAGACTCTGATATTCGATATCGTTTGCTCTTACAGAGGTGCGTTATCAAAATGTAGTACATCTCCCAGATAGCACAGAGAATTCAGAGAAACTTTTTTTTCAAATCCCGAATTATGAAACGAATTCTTTTTTCATCCCATTTCTGTTCTAAAAACATTCTTAAAACTCAAGAAGAAATCATTTTTATGTCATCAATTCTTTATTCTTTTCAAATACAAAAAGAATTTTATACTCTTCTTTGGAATCTTTTTAAAAGGCTTTTTTCTTTATTGTTAGTTTATTTAGAACAGTTTACGTTGATTCACAAAAAATTAAAAAAAAAGTAAATCTTTTTTTAGTTCGTAACGATCATATATTTATCTGTGCTATTTGGAATTGGACATTTATTTGGTGGCATTAAGATCCGTTTATTTCGATCTGCATCGCCTCCACAGGAAGATATATGCCAGCGAATGGAAAACGACGTAAATAGCAGCCATGAGGACGATGTCGGGCCAAAAGTTGCGCTCGTCAAAGTCGTAGCGGTCCAATACCTCGGTGCCTTCGGTGAGGCAGGGTAGCTCGGTTATTTCGCAGGCTGTTCACAGGAAACAGATCCGTTACGCGTCTCGCAAAGGAGCGATGCTCGGTGAAACTCACATATATTATGCACGCCTCTCCATTGGATAATGGTGAGAGCTTCCGTGGAGTGCAGCAGCCAGGACAAGTATCTTACCCATCGCATATATACGGGCAACGAGCTGTCAATCAGGCATCGAGAAAGAATTTAAAAAACCCTGCGATTTAAAATTATAATAAGAAGAATGGGGGAAAAGTACGGTAGACGTCTGTATAATGCGAGGAATATTTTCGGCATTAGATAAATTCACGTAATATATAAACGTAACTGCATAAATTATACATACATTACGTATTATGTATGTAGGAATATTTATAAACTTTAACTTTTAAAAGCTTTAACGGTAGAATTTACATTTTACTTTGAAACAATATAAAAATTCAAATAAATATTTCTTTATATTTAGGAACGTCCGTACGGATTGATCTGCAAACACATCAACTCTTCTTCTTTCCCCTTCCCTCTCGGTAATATTTTAACAAGTACAAGTGTAATTACGTTACTGTAATTTTTCTATTACGAATCTATGTTATATCGAGTATCGCTTTATACGGGGATCTACTGATTTCGAATATTTATAGAGTGCACAAATGTCCATAATAATGTTGCAACTTGGTAGGAATGTAGAAATTTATGTGAAATAATTATAAATACCCGAGCTTGATAAAAGGTCCCATGGTTATCATAAGAACGTAGTCGAAGGGCACCAGATATGCCATCGCCAGTGGCACACTCTGGTAAACTGCCGAGAAGAAACATCCTGAAACATGAAATGTCGTTTACATAAACGGATGCATAATCTGTCGCTGATATTTAAACAGAGGGAAACGTTTACCGCAAGCGGTAGACACGTTCATCGTGAATACAACTACCAAGATGGTCAGGCCGAGAGCGTCCATCGTGGGACGCAAACCCGCCAGCCAATACATTATTACGGTAAACAGCATCGGTTCCACCAGCAGTCCAGGTACCTGAAAAATGTCAACACTCGCAAATTGATCCACGTGCGCGATTCAGTGCCTGTGTAAATCGATTGGGAAATTGAACTCACTAGCGATAACATTCGCGCCAGATAGTAAAGATGAACAGGGTACATGCCCGCTTTGTATTCTCGAAGAAGAAGCGGCAATTCCTGCGGGATTAACGCCAGGGTCGCGTACATGGGGAAGAACGCATTTTCGCACACCAGGAGGTATATGACACCATCGACAGCCTGAATGCCCAATTGATCGAGGTCGATGGCACCTACGAAACACAGGCCGGCGGTCGTTGCGATGCTCTGCAATCCGTCATTAACTTTCGTATACGTCCGACAGTCGTTTAATCGGTTCTTCGCACGCAGATTTATCTTTACGTTCAAGGAGCACACAGGGAACGTCCTATCGATCGCTACTCACCACTTTCTGCAGTATCCTGATTAATTGCACCGTGGGATCCCGCAGAACTTGCAGGAATCCGCGATGGATTAGCCAATAGAGCTGCAACCAGCAGCATGGTCCCACGCTGATTTAAATAACGCAAACAGAGTCACCGAGTTTTCCTTCTTTACATACTTTTTGTATTCGAACTAAACAAATTCTTTTGTGTAGATGTAGACGATACTTACAAGGCGCAAGACTCGCGAATATTTCCTTTTGTCTGAAACATAAACGATCTCCTTGAAATTAATTTCCTTTAATTGTTAATCGTTAACATCTATTTTCGTAACAATTTGCTTACGTGGCACTGCAAACGAGCGGAATCTAGCTTCTGTTGTAATATAATATCGATTTCGTTGCAGGCTTCGCTCGTGAGAAACGCATCGCAGATTTTCTGCGCGATTCTTCCGCTACCATCCGCGTCATTAGGTACGATCGCTAGAGTCGCCACCAGGAAATCGGCCGGATTATAATTACACGGACATTCGTAGCCTTGGCTATGACAACGACAATGATTGTGAGTGTTTCAATTTAACATGTTCTAGAGTGGCGTCCTTTCAGAATGACTGATTGAAACGCGAAAGAGCTGATACAGACGGTAATCGCATAAAAATAATCATAACAAATTATGATAAATAAAATGTACGAAATAAAGTAAGACGAAAATTAAACATGAAATGTAAAATCGTGAGAAAGAAAAAAAAGAAGAGTTACACAAGATAAGAGTATTAGTTAGATATTATAAATACGCTATGCATGAAACATTACATAGTCTTACCATAAATTCTATTTTTAGTAAATTGGATTTGTTTTTGTAACCAAAATAAAAAGCAATATCGCATTTTCTCGTCTGTCTCAACAATGTTCCAAAACTGAAATCTGGAATCAGTAAAATTACAATTTCCTTCATGTCTGATAGTGACGAAGCATACCTGGAGAAAAACTGTATTGCTTGCGTACTGGTACCGGCGAACGCCACTCTACCGCCGGCTAAAAGGATTATGCGATGGAAACTATCGAAGATGGTGGAACTCGGTTGGTGTATGGTGCATAAAACTGTGCGGTTCCTCAATGCGAAGGATGTCATGTGCGACACGAGAACGCTAGCCGAATGTGCATCTTGTCCTGTTGTTGGCTCATCCAGAAACAATATTTCAGGATCCGTCAACAGCTGAAAAAAGAACCGGAAATTTTGTAATTTGTAATTTATTCAAATAGCACAGAAGGATTTCGTTATAAACTCAAAAAGGATTTACTTATTTTTAATTCTTTATAAATTAGCGTAATGTCTGTTTCAAATAAATTCAAAAGAAATCCTTTTGAAAAGAATTCCTTCTGTATGTGAAGAAAGGCTTAAAATTGGTGACATAAGAGTGAATTTTTTAAACTCTTAAGAATGTTTTTAGAAGAGAAATAATATGGAAAAAGAATTTATTTTTTAATTAGAGAATTTAAAAAGAATTCTATACTATCTGGGTAACACACGAATACACACTTCGGTGGCGAAAGCTAGCCTCTTCTTTTCTCCGCCCGATAAAACCTTGCCGTCATCACGACCGCCGATGCGAGTGTCGCGTCTCTCGAGCAGACCAACGTCCCTCAGCAAACGATCGATTTTGAGACGAATGTCCGAGGTGTGCATTCTCCCGTCTAATTTCATTCTAGCCTGATAAAGAATGTTAAAGGTGTAGCGCGCATAACGCTTGGACTCGAAGAACGGAACCTTACCATAAACCAAATATGTTCGAGCACCGTCATTGTCTCGATAAACATATCTTCCTGATGCATGAAGCCGCTGTGACGTCTCATGTACGAAGAGCTAGCTGGTATACCATTGACGCAAACATCACCGTGCACTACGATGCCGACTGTCAATTCAAGTAAAAAGTTATGATATCTCCTTCTTCAAAGATTCAACTATATGAGAATTCTACCTACATTCTGCGCGAAATGCTAATGCTGTCATCAGCGAGCTCTTTCCAGCACCGCTATGAGGGAACGGATGGAGAAGAAATAGTTTCAATTATGCGGATAGTATAACAGTTTATGGAATGTAATTGATTGCGAATAATTTACCTGCCACCTAAGATCGCAGTGAGTTCGCCAGGCCGCACTACACCTCGGACTAAAAAAGCGACAGACATTATTGTTACATTATGCATGAGAAATTTTATATATATATAATATTTTAATTACCGTTATTGATGAGCTGTTTGGTTACGGTGCGTCGGTTCTGATTCATCGCGTAAACGGATAAATTTTGCCAAGAAAGCATCGTATCTTTGTGGTGCATTCTACGTCATCGAGCATCAAACTAAACATCCATATGGTTTCGGATTTGATAAGAGAACACAAAATGAATACATAACTCAATTTTCTCAATTTTGTTTTTTAAAGAAAAGCGGTTTTCGCAGCATCTCTATTATAATTGCAAAATTTTCAAACATGATAACAGATCAGGTAACTGTTGAAATATTGTAGTATAAAAATTCTGATAAGATAACTTCTTATCTCCTCATTATAATCTATAGACGTTTAATTTCGTTCTAATTTATACGTTTATTATGTGTTACTCTTCTTCGTTACACATCTTCATTTCCCCACAGAAGCTTCTTATAGCTCATTTGTAATTTCTCATTCTTTATTCAATTATATTGACAATTTTTGCCAAATTAATCGTATCCAATGCATTCAAAATTCTTGTCATAAATACAACTATAATTGCTTTATATAGACTGATTGATTTAAAAAAAATGATCAACGCTTTAGATTTATGTCGTTAAATATGTTAATATACTATCTTTATGCAATAAATTATTATTTATGTAATTTAATCTCTACTATGTCGTAAATATAAAGTAATGTAATAAAAAAATATAATAAAAAGTATAAAAAATTTAGTTTATGAATACATCCAAAGCGACATTTGTTTATTGACCTGATGAGAATTTCAATTCAATCGATGTCTTTACTGATACTTTATTAAAAAGAGTTCAAAGTGCTTTTAATAGATCTGACATAGAAGCACGGGCGAATCTTGGAAGATAAAATAAACTTTTAAGTTTTAAAAGATATTTTTTATAAAATATCTTTTATAATATCTTTTATAAAATATCTTAAAAATGAGATATAATTAAATTTGTATACAAATCTGATTTTCAGATTATATTCTATTCTTGCGCATCAGATGCTGTGTAAATACATACCACCGTTATCTTGATAACGACAAGGAAGAAATGGCCCGCTGACGTACAACAGTCCGTAGCTTGGAAATTGCGCGTTCACCTGTCTGTAGAAGGATGAGAAACCGATGAGACGTGTCGTGGAACGAAGATTGACACTAAAAGCACGACTCTCGCAGGCGTCGCGTTTACTTCTCGTCAACGCACGTAACTCTACCACCACTCGATACACCTGATGCACTTCGCCTGCTTGCTTCCCTTCTTCGTCTTTCTTTGCAACCGAATATCACGCACGCTCTCATACAATACAAGCACCAATATTGAGGAGACGTGTTTATCGATCACGAAAAGCTTGTATATAAATGCGAATGCACGCATTTTATCTCTTCTCAGTAAGATATTAAAATGTGAATTAACGACAACACCAAATTGAATTCTATCGAATTATTTTTAGCTTTTATAAATTGCGAAATTATTGCGACTGTTGCAGAGACGGCGTGAAAATTTCTTCAACGATATCAACGTGAGATTCAAGACGAACAATGTCGTATGCGCGTACAATGATCAAGCAAGACGGTAATCCGACGCTCGCTAATCGATAACTCATTCGCGGATGCGTAAGTGAGCGCGTGGAGACCCATCTGAGGCTTTCTTCGAAAGTACCCTCCGTATCGTAGTAAATGTTCGTGACTCAGAAGGCTCGCGGTAATCGAAAACCGAAACCCTATATATACGTCCAGCGAGACAGACGAGCGAACCAGTTCAGACCGATCTTGTTTCGCTATTGGAATTATTGCACGTTGCTTTTTAACGTATGACATTACTAGCGACAATAACAGCATCTCTTTTTCGCCTCTGTATCTTATGTCGTGTTGCTCGCTTCCAGCCGAACGATAATTCCGCATGATCTTCGATTCGCGGGCTGACAGCGATATCGCGAGATCAAGCGAATATATCATTTAGATCTCGGCGTCCTATTTTTTTTATGACATACTCGAAGATCTTTCCCGAGATTGTTTCTCATATCCCTGTATCGTACATACATGCGGTCGCACGGTATGTATGACAACCGGTTTGTAATGATATCTAGATGTGAACGAAAGAGTGGTCAGCTTCGACACAGGAAACGCCGACACGTAGGTGGTAGCTGCACCGCCGTCGAGTTGTTCCGTCGAGGCACATATTTTTCCAAGTTCCTATCATGTGGCTTATCCTTTCTGCGGTCACTGCGCGTCAATATCGATATCTTCGCTCACAAATTACATTTATCGATTCATTACATTTGTAAATCCAAATTTATCCATTAGATGTAAACATGTAATTGTTAAATATGTAATATTTGTTTCCAAGTCAATATACAAGGAATTTATTAAAATTATTTATTAAAAGTACACACAGCATTAGAGCAAATTATTATTTTTTACAAATGTCTTTGTTATTTTGTATTATTTTGTATTATTATTATTTTTACAAATGTCTTTGTCAATTGAAAGAATAAAAGATAAGGTTGACAATGACAAAATTACTGTGAACGGCAAGTTTTTGACAATAGCGCAAGAAACGCCAGAAAGCGGAATGCGACGATAAGTGCAAACAAGCAGAGGATATCCATCCAGAAGTCTTCCATTTTGAAATTGAAAGTTTGGAGAATCATACGTCCCGATTTTGGACACGTCACGTTGCTTCTGGTACATGCTATAGAATCGATCTCTGACCATTGATTGATCAAAAGTGCCTCGTTGCCGTAACGAAACCAAGATAAATACGAGAACCACACGAAGTAGGATGGCACGGATCTATTTCACACAAAAAGTCAAGTATTTTAATTAGCATTTTAGTCAACATATTGTTATCAGCATTATTGTTTGAGATAATTTAAAATACTCACGCTGTATTTAGGAAGAAGCCGCCAAAAAGCAAAAATGGTATTATAATTGGAGGACCGACGGAGAGGGCCATAGACACGTTATTGCTGATACAAGATATCAAATAGCCTGTAAAAGAAATAAGACTAAGCAATTATCAAACAAAAAAATGCGAATACTCTGTGAGCTCTCGATTACCGAATGAGGTCGATACGTTGGCTACGAGAGCTACTACAGCGGTAGCGATGAAGAAGTGCTTTACATCTGGATAGAGGCCGATCATAGGATACACGACGGCGGTAAAAATCAGTGGTATAGCTAAGAATATTGGCGCCTCCGCCAGAGTCTTGCAGATGAAGTAGACGTCGGTGCGATACATACCATTTTTGTGCTCGCGAAGAAATATTGGCAATTCCGCGCAGAACACCTGCATACGATACATACAACTTTAACTTTGAACGTTCTCTCATGCTATTTCTGATAATTATTAGAATTAAAATTGCAAGTGCGACTTGTTTATGTTAATTTTTTTTTTAATTCTCACGTTAATGACTGCAAAGACATTTTGGAAGGTCATATTGGTGAGGAAGATGAATAGGGCACCGTTGATGTTCATCACGCCATCTTGATCTATTTGCTGGCCAAAGTAAATGACACCGATCAGCAGCGATATCATCTGCAATAGAAAATTCGAGTTTGTTCTTTCGTAACTGTCCTCCGTCCGTTTTCACATATTTGTCAATGGCACGAGCGTCAAAAGGCAGATTGAAGAGGATTAAAATAAAAATTATTTTATTAATATCAAGTAGATATTTGTACAACAAAATAAATTACAATGTAAATAAATTATAGATCTGTATTTTAATCTTCTTTTTAGTTTTGCAAATAGATTAATGCTGGAGGGAGAAAGGAAACGTACGATAGTCTGCAAGAGGCGGACTTTAATGAGGATCGGTTCCTTAATCACCGACAGCCAGGATCGCCATAGAACCGCTCGGAATTGTTCGCACCAACTCGCTTTGTAAAGTAATCGGCCATAATTCTTGGAATATTTGAACCGTTTGAGAGTATCCTCGAATTCGCCGTGGACAGCCTCGGCCTCCAGGGCGATATTTGCACCGTATTCGCTTCTCCGGAAAGTATCGCACGTCGTTTCGATCGCGTGTCTACAAGTTAACTCGCGTCCCGGCACCACGGCCAACACTTGCACAAAGAAATCAGCAGGATTGTAATTGCTGGGACAGACGGCACCGAGTCTGCGAAACAGAATGCAATTTAAAACAATTTAGAAATAAGATTTTTGTTTATATAAACTTACGTCTTGAAGAAAGTACAAGCTTGTACGGCTGTACCCATGAAGGCCACTCTTCCCTCGGCCATCAATAGAATCTTATCGAACAAAGCGAATAGCTCTGAAGAGGGCTGATGTAAAGTCGCAACGATTGTTTTACCACGTGCTGATGAAGCGTTTATTTATTAATCCTTTAAATACTGAATACAGAATAGTTTTGCTCGTAGATGTAAGATTCTTTTATCATCTCAAACTCACCCGCCAATGCTTTTAGAATGGAGACAACCTGATGGGCCATGAAGGAATCCAAGCCTGACGTTGGCTCATCACAGAACATCAGCGGAGGATCGGTCAGTACCTCGGAAGCAAAGGACAACCTTTTCATTTCACCTCCCGAGAGGCCCTTCATTCTGCCAGGTATCCCAATCACAGTATTTCGACATTTCGAAAGGGCGAGCTACTTTCAAAAAAGATGCCACTAAATATGTACACGCGAGCGGGAAAATCAAGGCCTGAACAGTTTAATAATAAAAGCAATTAACAAGCGAAGAGTTTTTTCGCTTGCATGCCTATAGTAAAAGCCTATATCTGTTGATCAAACTACCTCGTCAATGACCTCATTAACTCGCTTAATTCTCTGATTACGAGGGATTTGCCGATCCATCCGCACTGCCGCCTGGAACATTAGATGCTCCGTAACGGTCAGCGTGCCAACGAACAGATCATCTTGTTGAACGTAGGCCATCCTCGAAGTAAGGATACCTGGCGATATTCTCTGGCCGTTAGCAGCCATCAGACCGGACGCAGATAGTCCGCGTGCCGAACGGAATGTCAATGCGTTCAACAAAGTTGTTTTGCCTGCGCCTGATGCACCCATAATTACGAGAAGTTCACCAGGGTAAGCCACTCCGCACACTAGAATGATTTATTCCGAAATGCAATGAAAACTAAAACAACGTAAAACTGTCGCAAATAGGTAAAAGATATGCGAGAAATTTCTTTTCTTTTTTATTTTACCATCTTTTAATATATGTTTCTGGGCGACGGATTTTCTAGTTCTCAATATCAACCGATCCCAAATTCTGTCATTTTTTACGCTGTAATATACGTTCACGTCGCTCCACGTGTACGTAATATTGTTGCCGAAACTTTCGTTGTTGAAATCTACGGTTGTTGAAACATTCGAAATTGGTTTAAGATCAAAGGAGTTTCCCGAGCTTTCGCCGTGCAACGTATCTCTCTCATTACCTTCCTACAATGATGATGCAAACATAAACAACAAATATTTGTTTGAACTGTATGTCGGTATAGTGTCACGTCCGCGTGACGTGACAATAGTATATAAATAATACGAAAAGAATATATTTTTATTAGCGTCTTTTCCATTGTATGTAGAGTATTTCGAAGTTATCGAATAGGTTTTTAAATTTAATTTTTCTTCGAGACAAATTTTCCTCTAGAAAAATATTAGAAACCTTATCATTTACATAATGCGCATCTTTCCTTTTCCAATCTCTAATTGAAGTTAAAAATTATTAATTTCTCATTACTTTCAATTATTGATTACTCGAAAAACTATGTCTATCTTGATGTCTTTGTTAAAAAAAAAGTACGTAATTGTACATTATGCTATTGTCATTGATCAGAGAATCGAAGCCATAGATATGAATTTCGTCTACGCTGAGTTTAAGAAAGCTTTCAGGGATGTCTGTATGAGAATAAAATATACGCGACACAATGTTTCTAAAAAATTATTAATTATTAATTAAAAATTTTCAATTAATTTTTGTCACAGGACCGCAGGATTGTATCAACTTTTCATCACTCTCGCCCATACACTTGAGAACGCGACAGTTGTGTCACATGTTACAAGTATCTTGCTTATTGTACTTACGAAGGAAATTGTATGATAAGTGACTCTTTGAGTCTTACTGACGGAAGTTACCGATGTCGTGGATATCAATGGTTCCGTTTCCTCGTTAGCCGTCATTTTTTTTATCTCACGACTTTTGCTCGTCTTTCCGCACCGACGAGTACACTGATTAAAATATGGATATTTCTAATCTAATGAGTAGAGTGCTTTTCCGTACTTTGCACGAATTCGCATAACGCCGATAATCCCTTACAAAACTTGCAATTAAAATAAAATTTAGACTTTAAGGTTGATTTTATTTACAACAGACACTGATCAATACAAAAGATTTATCCACGTTTTGTATATAAAATTACATGTTCTGATGCCAGTCTGTTACCGGACGATAGAAAAAAAAAATTTGCCGATTGCGCGTGATTATTGCCCGAGATGGTGTAACGGAAAATACGCTCGAAGAACGAGCCGGCTTCTTTTCTCCGAGATTACGGTATCACGGATACGTATACACCTGCGTACAGTGTGAAAGAACTTGCGTACGCAATATATACGCGAGTAGAGATTGGTTGGAGGAACGTATGTCCCCCTCTCTCTATCGGTTCTCGTATTGCATATTTACAATCCTGTCTACACTTTGCTGATGGAACCCGCGCAAAATCTGTCTACAAAGAAATCAAAAGCAACACTGAGAAATAAAATCAAGAGACTTCAAGATACATACATGTATTATATCTATAATGTAATTTATGTGTATAAAGTTTCGTTTTCTCTCCCCTTCGTCTCTCGACAATTTAAATATAATGCGCTAGTAAAAGGATGATGATATGGATATGCAGCATTGACGCAGTCTGCAATATTATTTATTTCTTTCTAGTGTATTAGAGATCATTATCTTATCTTACATTGTGAGGAGCGCGCGTACGGTCGTGCGTTTTAGAGCCGTTTTAGAAAGCATTGCGGTCTATTACGTAGGACAGCGCTGAAGTGGCCCTATTGATTTAACTATCGTTTAATATATGAATAATAATAATAATAATATATTGCAGTATATTTATCAAAATATATATCTCTCATAGTGGTTTTTTTTTTCGTTATTTTCGCATATATGTATTTCAAACACGATATCGTGCATGACAGTAATTGAGAAATTTTACTAGTCACCAGCACGAAAAGCATCGCTATTTTTCCGTTAAACGACATATAAACTTTTGAACATAAACGTAAGAGAATCACGGAAGAAAAATATCGGTCGATCAATGGAGCACATTTACATCACAGATCAGTATTTAATTTGCAAGTCTTTACGCAAACATTTAAAGAAAATACTCTATTAAAATTGTCCCAGATCCCGATTGTTTGGTCATAATTTTACTGTTACAGACAATTTCACAAAATAGATATTATTTTATCACACACTATCGTTGCCAATGATACGGAATAAACCACATTATCCGTTATCTGAACGATCGTCAAATCCTTTCACTTTTTCAAATTAAACAAACAACATTGCGGTGCATGTCTTTCTCTATTACGTTAGCAATAAATCAAATACACTAGCGGTTTATTGTTGCAAGTAATATTCGCATGTATACCATCACAGGCTTTCGGCGTATCATGATAAACGATTTTAGAATAATATCCAGGGACAGACTGAAACGTGCCGCGTATACTCAATAAATTTTTAAAAAATACAGAGTACTCTCAGAAAAAAAGTACAGAGCGCTCTCAAGAAATCAAAGTGCCAAAAAAGTCGAATTATTCCGTACGTTTTCAAGAAACATAAACCAAAGAATAAAATTAAACCTAATCTGTTATTAAACATTTATCTGTAATTATGATTCAATGTTTGATGCTAAACAATTCAGCGCTGTGTCTTAAACAATCACGATGTTTGTCATCTCCTCGTGCCAGAGCATGTACAAATTTTATCGCTCAAGAGGATAATTTAATCTAATTATTATATAACAATTATTAAAATATTTCTTACTAGATTAACCATTTTCTTTTAATAAAAAATAAATGTTCATCTTTGCATAGAATAATCAGCTGTGTATGCTCTCTGAAAAAAAATTTTTTCCCTCTTCACTTAGGGTAGTGGATACTAGAAAAATAGCGCGTATTTTTAAAAATTTCCTTCAGTCTGTCCCTGTTGATATCCAACTTAATTAACTAATAAAATGAAAATATATAATCTTGCGAGATTAACTTTAACAATTTAGAATCGATCGATGAAATTTCAAATGTCTTAAACTGAGTTTCAATCAAGGAGAATTTTAAAAGGATTCTCGTTCAATTGATATGTACCGTACGTCCGTGAGTGAGAAAAGTACTATCATATTGAACGTAGGCACCGACTTTGTGCTGCAAGAAGTAGAGCTCTAAAACTGTACGAATGTATCCGATTCTCGAGAAATCATCATTCTACTAAGTCATCTCTCGACAGTACGAGTTCATTGATACTAGCAGCAACGATCACCTTACAGTCTCAAATACTGGTTACAGTCGTCGTCGATTTCCAATCCTGACGACGATGTCTGTCGAAAGCGACAGTTTTATCTCTTTCTTTTTCCTCAATCCTTCAGCCTCAAATAAACAGCCAAATGTGACGTGTTTGTCACATGTGTCAGCGTACATCTTAACATTACAATTTGTAACGCGGCGTAACATTCGATGACGTCATGACTGCATTCATGGATACGTAGGATCTCTCATGCTATCGATGATTGTTGCTATTCATGTAGTCTTATTATTCTTGGACATATTATGCGATGCCCAATTTAACGACGTTTTCCACGAGTTACAAAGGGCTTCGTCGAATTTGCTTCTAAAATGCTTTTGTGCTTCCTCTATGGGCATTTCTAGAACCTGTAAACACATTTGAATGTATTATTATCCATTAGTATCCATTTATATATATATAGTTAATTGTAGCATATATTGTAATCTGATGATCACTGTACCAAGGTATCTCTAAGATAATTCAGATCTTTCTCCGACGAGAGTTCAGGCAGCCCGGTAGATATCATCATAGCAAATAGAGACAATATAAGTCCTCCGTGCTTGCGTAAAATTAAAAAGGCTTGTTCGCAATGGTCCTGAAATCTTTGAAACTCGGCAGCATGCCCTTTCTTCGTTTGACCCTTATTTATGACGTGTACAAAATCATTGGTCAAGACGAAAGGTACTCGTTCACGTCTGAATCCAAATTTCTCCTTAAAGTGACCGAGAATGTGACCAAAGTCAACGTGAAACAGTTGTCCAGTCTTTTTAACCATTATATTGTCAGAATGTCTGTCGGCTATCCCAAGAACGTACGTCGCTACGCAGTAACCCGCGCAACTCAAAGTAAATTCCTCGATTGCTTTATTCAACAACGCTTCCGTATGATTATGATCTTTTAGCCAAGCTAATAAGGAACCTCTTCTGCAAGTATAGTCACAAAGTTGTCACAAAAAAAGTCTCACCGACATGTGGTTGAATTACATATATCAATATTTCGTAACGCGTTTACGCGTTGTTTACCTGAAGGCCGCCGTTGCTGAAAATGTGCCCTTTTCCTTTTGAATGTTTGCGATTGTTTCCGCATTTAGGACTACCTCTATCATCCCGACTCTATTCTCCGTGGATATGCAACCGTATGGATTCATACGTAAATCTAAACCTTCCTTCTTCCAGAGCTTATCCATAATACGTAGCATCTGAAGTGTCAACATATCTTGTCTCAAGTCGTCTCCGTGTTTGAGGATTAAGTAAATATCATCGCCGAAGGAATCGCTGTTCTCGAAAACCAGCCAGAGTGGACGCATCTTACTGTCCATTACTCGGCATTTTTCGATTCTGGAAAGAGGGTGGAAAAAAAAAACAAGATTGAAGATGTAGGAAATGAGAGAAGTGAATGAGAGAAGAGAGAACATGTTGAAACAACAATGAAAATAGTGAGCTTACTTGATGTGATTCCATCTGAATCTTGGATCGAGAGGATTAAGGACATCGGATATCGCCTCCTGGCAATGTACTTCCTGCATAATATCCTGAAAGCCTTGAAGAGCCGCCTTACGATCCTTCTTCTGCTTCACTTGTTGCGAGACACTTTTCAATTTCTCCAAACATTTCATCTGTTTATTTAATAATAGCATGTGCTGTTGGCTTCCTCTGCAATATGCTTCCAATATGAGGCCGAAACGAACTGACACTGCTCCAACTTGCATTTCTGATCTGATTTTCAAGAAACGAATGGTAAGTAAATTATAAAATACAAGAGATATAACATATGAGATTCCATACAGAAGCGGTCGATGAATAAGTAATAATACATATAATAGTATTGTAAAAAAAAGATTGTAAATTACAAAAAATACGCAAATAATATATAATGCATATAAAATGTCACTGACCTAAGATGCCAAAATAAAAAATGTCCTATCCTTTGATTATTAAGTGCCCGCTTTAAGAGAAACTCTGTCAAAGGACACGCTAAATAATTTTCGTGTTTTAAAGCTTGAGCCAGCTGCAACAAGTAGAGACTGAGATCGTCGTCGGTAACGTCTCTTAAACAGCGAACGGCGAAATTTCTGACGTTTTGATCAGCGTAAGCGTAATCTAACAACTCCAACGCTTTTTCAACTGGCAGTATCGGCCATTGTTGTATAAGCGCCGTGGCCTCCGCAACTTCTCTACAAATGTTCAAGAGTTCAAGAGTAATTTGTATATTGTCTTAATAGCTTTATAAAGGATCAATCAATTAATTTCTTACTTGTGATCGTTCCATTCGACACATTGTAACAATTTAGCTAAAAGTGTCGGGCTTTCGATGCAACAACGATGCCTAAACGCCCACACGGTCTTCTTCTCTTGTTCATGTAATTCATGCAGCGGATCCCTGTCAGCTAGTGATTTAACTTGTTCCCATTGTTGTTGAGTAACATCTGATTTCTGATTTACATCGTCTTTACCCAAGCGCTCATTCGATTCCTTTCGCAATGTTTCGGCATATTCTACCATCGTTTCTGGCGTAGGATAAAGGACGCATTGATCTTTTCCGTAACTACAAACAAATAATAAGCAGATATAAAGTGCATAATTACATCACTTTTTCAAGCAAGATTTAGAAAGCAAATAATTACTTTGGAAATGTTAACATGAGAGCAGCTGCCCTGTCAATGTGCGGATTGGAGACTACTGTCCCGAGAGGATGAAGCAAATCATCATTTTGTATATCCTCGGCATACGTCCATGTATACAATGTCATAGCACCCGTCTTTAATTGAGACTTAAAGTCATATATCGTCGTATTTGCCCAACATAAAGGATTTATGAAAAACTCCTGCTTCGAATCTTTAATCAGTTTCCTACTCTTTAAACCCTTGGCAGTTTTACTGATCTCATATAATACAAAGCACAGCCGTGCCATCCGCGGTATATCGCTGACTTTAATATCGAATTTAAGAGTTTCTTCCCATTCGCAACTACCGTCAGAGCTTACAATAATTTCTTTGGTTTTCTGACTTTCACAGAGGGATTTTCCACCGTGAAAAAGGCCAGCTTGCAATCCAATCTGCGTACATAAACAAAAGAGAGCGATAGAGAGATAGAACGTGCCGAAATTTCGGGAATCTAATTAATAAATTTAAGATAAGGAAAGACACGAGAGCATACATACCTCTACAGTACGATGCGCAGCATCGCAATTAAGTCGGGAAATTCCATTCACAGTGAAAACAAAAGGTTCCTCAATGTTCCACGCCGAGATATGCTTGCCCTTTTTACGCAACGTTAACGTAGAGGACGATGGTTTCGTACGTTGCAACGTATCCACGTCCGGATTGTCGAAAGTATTATCTTGGTCCACAGGTACACTCTGCTTGCTAAGAGTAACCAACGTAGGCATGATGTCTTTCGCTAGGCAATCTTGAATATAGCTAAACTGTATAAGCGGAATATTATCGCCGATCAAATACTCCTCTTGCCCGCAAACTTTAAGCGTAAAATCGCTCGGTTGTTCACCACGAGTCATGAGAGTATTTGCCCTTTTGTTCAGGATTATTTCAAGCAATTCGAGAGGTGTGGTGGTTTGTGTTATTTGAAATGTAGATGTTGCCTGCAACAATGCCACGTTTAATGAGAAGCAAGTTGGTATTCCTAACCAAATGATGAAAGATGAAACATAATTTTGCCTTACCTCCGAGTCTGTGAATTTTGTAAGTACTAAGAGACCGTTACCGTCTTTCAAACGGATCTCAATATTCTTAGGTACAGTAGGCATCGGCGCGATCCTCGATGGGAATTGATAACGCACTTTCTCCGCCCAGCTTCTCTTCTGTCTACCTAACGCCATGTCGTCTCCCAGAAGCCGCATCTTCCATCTGAAGTCGTTGACCTCGGAATTTTTCAAGGCAGCAAACTCGTGCAGTCCCTTGCCGATTAGGACACCAATTTGCGAGTCTAAGTTCCTATCACTTTTTATACCCTCGCGTTCTATAACTTTTAATACCGAACAAAAGGGTTTTATATCACAGAGACGTCTTGTTTCATCTCGCAACTCTTCTATCTCTGCGTTCGAATTTATGCACGAAAATACATATGACGGCGCGTCTTTCAGTGTTCCATGAAGAGGATATTTGCTAGCCTCGTCCCACAGATCCTGTCAAGTAACCATCAGTTTATATTTTCACACGTTTACGCAGCGATCCTTTGACTATGCGATTTAAAATTATAATATTGACATGAATATTTATTTGTGCTCACAATGTTATATGTATATGTGTCATTGATTAAATTATTGCCAATTTAAACAAACGTAAAATGCACATATATTCGTTACATCAGTAGCTCTTGTAAAGTTGCCTGCATTTAGTATCTCTGCTCACACACTCTCTCTCTCTCTCTTTCTTGCTTAATGTACATTTATCTCGTTTTAAGTGCAGGACCTTTTAAAAATTTCAAGCAACACAAACAAATCTATTGTTTTTCATAGGATAGTGTGTCACTAAAATATACACATATTATTTTTAACCCTTACACCACTATCATGGATACTTTCGATCAACTTCTATCCATTAAAGTTTTTCACAATTTCAAAGGATATGCATATATATATATATATATATATATATATATATATATATATATATATGTGTGTGTATATGTATATATATATCTGTATATTCCCATATACAATTACAATCTACAAGTTCGTCACAGTGTTTTCGTCACAAAACGACAGTGATGCGCCTATATTTTTTTCTTAATTACATATCTTCAAATATATAAAATGCTTTGTACCAAAGAGATTATGAAAAAGTCATTTAACAAGTTAATCAGGCACTATCCTAGTAAATTTCTTAAATTATCAACTTTAGAATAGAATTCAAATCATCGGAATACCCTGATATTTAATATCAAAAAACAGTCATAGTCGTGTTCAGATTTCAATCGAAATTTGGAAAAAGAAGTGAATCTTACGAAACACTCTACTCGAAATATCGCCTACTCAATTATTAACTTTTAATGCCAGAATATATTTGGATATGAATAATTATATATCTTTGATGATGAATTGTACTATTGACGCGCATTTAAATATATTAATAAGTTGGAATGAATAATAGCATGAAGCAGGTACGCTTACGCGAAATGCACTCAAGATGAAACGCTCGAGTCCTTATGATGCTCCTGCCCCGTTGTCTCTAATTGCGATAAAGTTCTTTGCAGTTCCGCTCGTTCGGTCGGCTGCAATCTGTGCGCAATTTCCAGCACAGCATCCAATCTTACTTCCGGACAAATTTCCAAAGCCTCCTTGATACGCGTTATTACCGCGTCTCTCTTCACGCACATTATATTACGCGACAGGACACTGTCGTCGGTTTTACGTTGCGCCTCCAGCCAACAAGCCGCAGCTTCGTCTTGATCCCACAAATATGACTCCGTTGCTCCCTTGTCCTCGATGAACCAGCGTCGAAGCATCGCTTCCACTTGTCTGACGTCGAGACGGGGCTGCGTCGACAAGATCTCGTCCTTAATTTCTTCCTCGAAAAGTCTTCGTCGTAATCGCCAATAAAACAGTCGCCGTGCCTTTTTCCACGGTATTATCTCGCTAATTGTATTCTTCTCAAACATCCTCTCCGGCGTGTCGTGCAGATCGGCAAAATGGACAGCGACTTGACGATACATTGGCTCCAAGATTTCCTCGCGTTTACGAATCTGCGTTTCGATCTCGGCTCGTTCCTCCGCCGTGCTTACGGTCGACAATTTTTCCTACAAACACACACATACAGATTAACTTGTGTTAAATATGTCGGGAGTTTGACATAAAGGGAGAAGAAATCGCCTACGTACTTTTAGTTTTGGTATAACAGTATCGACTCTGTGCATAGTCTTCACAATGTCCTTGTTACGGAATTTGATTTCTACAATAGCCTCGGGTTCCAAGACGCCACCTTTACTAGTATTTTCGGCAAACATCTCCATAAAACGAGGATTTATCGTAGGATCAACGACCGCCCAAGCGCCGCCTCTGAGTTCTCCGTTCGGTGGGATATAAACGAATATCGGCTTGCAATACTGTCGCAATCCGTCCACGATGTACGCGCCAAACTTGAGGATCTGCTCGTACATATCTGTGAACGAGAATAACGAAGCGATTAGCGAAATTGAATGAAAGCGAGTAATCGAGCTCACCTTTCATGCCGCCGGAGAAGCCTCTCCAATTAGCGAAGATAAATAGCGGCAATTCTTCTTTTCCAAAATCTTGAATAGCTTGGGCGGTTTTGTACGAGCTATCCGGAAACCAAACTTGCCCCGCTTGAGATATGGTTTTCGCTTCCGAATCAAAATTGGCAGGGTCGGCCGGTAAATGTAGCTCGACGGTCCTCGTTTCGACGGCGATAACGCCGCACGGTATGCCACCGAGCCTCGCTCGCCCCGTAACCACTGTTTGCGCCCACGGCCTCATTATTTCCTGTTGGTCAAAACAAAAGCGCGAGTTAATGGCACGCGCTATAGTTATTCGAAGAAAGAAACAAAGAACAAGAGCACTCACGTGCCACGAGCCGCGATCAAAGAAGCCGCTCTCCCAAACGTCGGACTCGGTACAATTTCTACCCTCGAGCATCCATCTCGGATCGTAGGCCGCTTTCGTAGGCACGTAAGCGATCTCACGATCGATCGGGTCTGTAACGGGCGACAATATCGGCAACGGAGCGCCTTTATTTCTCGGGAAGTAACTTAGCCACTTGAGAGCAGTCGCCACTCCGTCCAAGTCCCGAGCGTCGATCGCGTGAGAAACCCCGTTGTTGTGCATAATCTGCGTACCGCCCAGCTGATTGTTGCTGGCGTAAACCTCGCGACCCAGTACAGCGTTCAATGCTCTGTAACCGGTTAGAATAATGTGCGAATTTTCGATCTGAATTACCCTCTGGCCGAGGCGCAAGATATAGGCGCCGATACCGATCGCACGGCACGACACTATAGAGATGGTGATGATCTCGCTGTAAGCTCTCGACGTCTCTCCCGCGATCAGGCCGGCGTACTTCAAAGTCTCGACTCCCAGATTGTCTTCCTTGCCGATAATGTCCGTGATTTTGTAACGTGACTCTCCTGCGGGATCTTCGATTAGTGAGGCCTTGACCGAGTTAAGTGGCGCCAAGCGCGCGTAATCGTCCGGTGTAAGATATATGTATTTGAAGCCTTTCTCCGGTTCGTTCTCGTCCTCCCATGCGATCCTGAAAAGAGCCTTCACCTCCTCGGCCAAGCCGATACGCGCTCCGGAATTCGCGGCGAAGTATATGCGCGGACATCCGAGCTGCCTCGCTCTCTCAGAAGCTCTCCAATACACCAGATCCTCGCGCGTCCCGAACGAGCCTATCATGTATGTTAAATCGTTGGCGATCAATATAATATCCCTGCCGAATGGATATTCTGGAGTGTATAGAGTCAACCGCCAGGCGATCATGCCGACGTCGTTCTCGCCCGGCAACCGCTTCTGCTCGACCAATTGTTCTCCTTCCAATACCAGTTCCACGACATCTATCACTGGATTGGGTATAGTTATTGGATCTTGGCCTTCGCCCGACGGCCTCTCCTCGACGTATCTCTGCCAGAGTTTCTCGAGCTGCTGCCGAAACATGTCCGGCAAATCGTAGACGTACGTCGTGCCGGCGCTTTGCGCCTGGAATCTCTTGGCTTGGAGATAATCTTTCGTCAGATATGGCGTGGAGATCGGTAAGCCGTGCATAGGACCCGGCCTCCAATTGGCCGCGTTCGTCGCTGAAGGTGGATAAGACTCGAAGCGAATAATACCCGTCTTGGAGTCGGTGGCCTCCGTGTAAAGGTGCAAATCGATGCTGTATCCACTGTCGTTGGCGATACAGAGGCGCACGTTGGAGGTTGGTTTCCCCGGTGCGGGCCGTATAGTCATCTTTATCTCCGCTTGTCGTACGTGCAACTTCCACAATCTCGGCCCGTATCGCAGCACCATATTCGTCACGCTCTCCTCTATCCTGCTGGGATCCATGATGACCGTGGGTATAAAGTTCAGGAAGATGTGATTGCATTCGGTGCGCTTGGCGAGAGGATGTGAAAACGCGACCTCCAGCTCGTCCATCGCCTCGAGCAACACGCGCTCGCCCTCGTTATGAAGATAATCGAAGCTGGCCTCCTTGGTGATCAGGTCGGAGTGCCGTATGATCGAGCGAATGAAGAAACGATAATCCGTAACTTGCTGGCCCTTGGCGACCTTGGCTTGTCCGAGGTATAGATGCATCTTCTGATTGGACGTCGGCAGTGCCTCGAGATCGTAAGTTCGCATGCGATTCAATTCCAATTGGAAAGCGCAGCCAGGCTCGAGGTGCCGGTAGATTCTGTCCTCGACGAAGCCCTCTCGCTGACGGAAGGTAAAGAACTTGGGAAATTGCCTCCTTTTGAGCGCGGCGAACGTAACCCTACGGATGCCGCGGGATATCAGCTCCTTCTTGTTATTTGCGCACCAGTCTCCAAACATCCTAGACATGGTGGCATCGTCTTCGGTGCCGTTCTCTTTAACCGCGATGCTCAATATGTGAACTGGCTCGGCACATTTGTCGTTGGTGGTCACCGCAGCCGTCGCAACCGTCGTGTCAACCGCGCTCAGGGAGACATTGATGGATGTGCTGTGCCGCGATTCGCTACCGATGGCGTCCACCGCCTCCAACAGTTTCGCGGACATTACTGGCGTGGGGCTCGACAGATCATCCAGCAAGTCCAAAATCTCGTCCGCATACTGGCTGAACTGATCGAGATCCTGAAAGGCCGCCATCGCGCCGGCTCTGTGATCCACCGGGGACTGATTCTGACGATTGGGATGATTGCTGGGTAAGACAAATTGGAAATACACTAATGAGATTTCGCCGGACAGCTCCAAGTGCTGCAAACACGTCAGCTCGTAACTGATGTAAGCCCGTCGTACGTAGACTTCTAAGGCTGCGTTGCACACCGCACGATTGATATGATAGAAGAAATCGTGAAGTATATCAAAGATGGATGTCTCCGAGAGAATGAGTTTCTGCAGATTTTCCGGATGGAAGTCGTGCCCGTACATATCCACCGCAGAAAGGAATATGGATTCCATCTGATTATGCCTGAGCTCGTATGCAGGTTGATGGGCAGCGATTAATACCTGCCTGGCTCGCAAGGCAACGCGGCTGTGCTCCGTGCGATTCAGATTGGTTAATTCCGTCAGCGTGCTCGAAAGCTCGTCCGTGAGACCGGGTTCATTAGCCCAGAGATGGTCGATCAGCATAGTAACCAGGACGTTCTTCTTGGTCACTTGATTGTGACTGAAGATCATACCGGTCACCGTGGCTACGTCGTCCTTGTACTTTTCTATCAGCGCGGAAACGCACTTGTCGTAGTGACCTTGTTGAAATTGACTTTCGACTGTGTAATATTGTCGGAGAAGTTCGTGCACAGCGGTCTTCATTCGGCCGCGTATACCGTTCCGATATCTTTGTACCAATTGTACAATGGCTTGAGTGGTCAGGAAGAACACGTCTCGTTCGGTTCTCTTGGATAAGGTTGCCGCGTGTCCGTCGATCACGGCGGCGATCTGCTGACTGGGAAATTGAGCTAAGATCGACGTGATGTTTCGCTCGTACAGAGACATCAATTTACGAATCTTTTTCTCCACCGAGACGGGGATCCTGCCAGATATCGTTGCGATCACCTCCTGCAGTTCCAGCAACGGCAAGTTAGGATCGCGTAATGAAAACATGAATTTCTCGATCACCTCACGTAGACGCGGCAAATGGTACGGATCGGGCAGACAATAGCCAGCCAATGTATTTTCCAAAGCGTTTCGATACTTGGCATGAAGATGATTCAGCTTTTCTGGTACAGTCGACGCTGCCGCCACGGGGAATTGTCCCGTGTAATCCTGCGCTTTTGTCACCAATGACGGATCGTCCAGCTCAAGATGCGCGATCAACGTACCGGCTTCTAATACAGCGCCAGGTCTCTTCACGTAAAATACGCTCCCCGCCTCACTGGCGGTAACGGTCATAACCATCTTCATCACTTCGATCTCGGCGTACGCTTGACCGGCGCCAACGTGGCCGCCGTCCTCGATCAAGAAATTGATCAACTTGCCGGCCGACGGTGATCTCAATAAGGACGGATCATTGTCTTTTTCGAAAACGCACGTTTGGTTTCCAATGACAATCCTATAACGATCCACCTCTTCACGCATATAAGTCGTAAAACTGGCACCGTCCAGCGAAAGCAGCATTCCTCCGTCCGACATGCGATGGATTTCGATCTCTTTGTAAGAACCGTTCATCACGAGGAAGTAGGTATTGGGACCGGATTTGGCAGCCTGTATTTTATACTTGTATCCGTCATTAATAAGCTCTACCTGCAACATATAATGTAGTAAAAGAAAACGAAAGTATAGTCCCATAACTACGCATAAAACCAATTCCAAGTTAGTTTGAGAAAGCATCTCGACCAACTTGTAACAGGGACTTACGTCAACAACGTTGTCCAAATCGTTGCTAGCCTGTATCTGGCCCTTCTCCAGGGCAGTTTGAAAGCCAGTAAAAGCGGCTGTGATCGTTCTATCGGCGATGTGAAGCGCTCCGCAAGTAACAGCCAACAAGATGTCTGGTTTGTCGCTTCGGACACATTCAGCGATCAGCAAATCGAGCCAAGCGGTATCTATATTATTCTGTAGAAAGCATTCGGTCTCCAGTAAAGTGATAAGATACTCGACTGTTGTCCTAAAATCGCCTCTGATGCTCAATTCTTTTAATGCTACGACTAAATTCTCTCTAGCTTGATTACGGTCTTCACCCCAAGAGAAGCAATGGCCAAATTGAGAATCCGCGAACTCGTGGAGTCCCCCCGCAGCTCCAACCGAGAAATAGCCCCATACATTCTTGGATGATCGGAAATTTAATTCCTGCACTGTGCCAGAACTCGGTTTGAAGCCTGAAAGCCAAACGAATTGTATAATTTCTATTGGAAGCTTTACGATGAAAAAGCAATCTCACCTTCGTCAGGATTTTCACTGGTGATTCTAGCTGCAATAACATGGCCCCATGGTTGAGGCTTATGGCGTGGCTGATCGAAATCAATTGGACTGTTGCCCCAGGGGCTTTCACCGTACAAAAGACGTATATCTTTGATGTGATGCAATGGTAAGCCCATTGCTATCTGTAGTTGGGCGGCCGGTAGATTCACATCCGATACCATCTCGGTACAAGGATGCTCCACTTGAAGACGAGGATTCAACTCCAAGAAATAATATCTGCCTGTTGTGTCGTACAGATACTCGACAGTACCCGCGCTAACGTATCCCACCATTTTTGCTAATCTCACAGCAGCCTATCGTTCGATAGTAAACAATCAATAATGCGCATAGTTAAAGATAGATAATTACTGTGAGATATTATTTACTTTTTCCATCTCTTCGAAAACTTCTGGCTTGGCAATTACAGCAGGTGCCTCCTCGATGATTTTTTGATGTCTCCTCTGGATAGAACAATCGCGTCCAAACAATGAAATTGCGTTACCATAATTGTCGGCCAATAATTGCACCTCCAAATGGCGAGCGCATTTGGCTAGTTTCATAATGAATATCGGTGAGCCGGGTATTTCGGTCTGTACCTGCCTAAATGTTAAAAGTCCTTGCGATGAAAATGGATCTCATAGTTCTATATAATTAAAATCTTTTTTGACGCGAAACTTTGGGTCTTACCTAAACAAAGCGGGTAATTCCTCAGCGTTTTCTACTTTCCTGATTCCTTTACCTCCACCACCTTCGCTCGCCTTTACCATAATCGGAAAGCCAATCTTGTTAGCTGCTGCCAAACACTCCTCCACAGTAGCAACGCATCCTTTTTTAAAAAGTTCCGATGATATCTTGATTTTCTTTCCGCTGTATTGCGCTGTTAACTCCGATCCTGACCAGGGAAGCGTTGGTACATCCGCGGTTTGAGCAACTATGCTGGATGCGATTTTGTCACCTAAAGCCCACATGGCTTTCTCGGATGGTCCTGCCGAAGAATTTAGAAACATGAGCATGTAAGAGCGCATCGGGACACAAGTGCGTGAATTTATAAACATTAAAATTCCACGAAAAGTTGTCACAATTTCATCGATTCTCATTGGCAACATCAGTGAAGAAATAGTTGAAGAAACACAAATTTATACACACACACACACACACACACACACACACACACACACACACACAC
>JAJVSH010000003.1:2376394-2395368 GCA_021460005.1 Tetramorium alpestre | reverse complement strand
ATATATCATTTTCTTTAATTAATATCTGACTTTTTGTGTTATTTATACCAATGAAGCAGATGTTATTTTTGTGGAGTAGCTCCGGAAGTTTAGGATTTTCCGAAGCGTGACCCCATCCGGCCCAAACTGCTTGGACTTGAGTACGTATCGCAATATCAACAATCAGTTCCACATTAGCATAATTGTTGTTGTTGGTTCCACCCGGTACAGGCACGTACTGGTCTGCCATTTTGATGTATTCCGCGTTTGCCTTTAAATCCTCCGGCGTGACCATCACCACAAAACGCACAGCCCTCTCGGTTTTAAACATCTCGTACGACCAGCGTCGGATCGATCGCATACATTTAACTGCCGCGATACCATTGTTGGCGATCAACACCTATAACACCAATTGTCTGTAATGTAAAGTCCCGTGGCAATGTCAAGCTTTTCTCGCTCTGGGCCACTTGAGGCTCTTGAAACGAACACTTACCTTGTTGATAACTCTGGTGCCTCCGAAGCGATGAACAAACTCTTCGGGAGTCGCAACGGTAAAGTCCTTCTCATAAAATCGATTTTGCACTTGGATCATCACTGTACCCTGCGACATGCTGGGTCTGTCAAACCATATACATGTTTATCAGTATTTATTTTACATTATGTCACATGTTCGATGATACATATTTTAAAATTCCGTAAATCACGCTTCGCATAAATATCGACCAATGTCGTACTTTATTAGTTTATTACGAGCAAAAACATCTCACATCATTAATGGAGTGCCCTTAAGAAATACGAAATGTACATAAAATAAAGTATTTGAGCCTTATATTAAATCAATACTTTTCGCAATTCAGCACTATTATATTACAAAATATTTGCGACTTTTTTCGATTTATTTTATTAATTTTATCTATTATAATTTCCTATTTGAAATCTTAAAATTCCCCAAGTTGCAAACTTATCTGATATTCATTGATGAATAACCCATCTTTCTAATATCCAAAGATGGAAAAAAGTTTACATAATATTAAAATAATAATAGTATACATTTCTCTCTTTCTGAGAAAGATTTAGTCGGTTTTTCTGATGTTTATGATTATTCTCACTGTTTCAGTTGACTGAAGACTGAGAGGAGTTTTTGATCATTTTTTTATAATGTTAATTAAAATATCCTTCTTTCTTTCTCAAAGCTTGTTTGACATGCTCACTTGGCGATATAACGTTTTCTGCATGAATTATTCAAAATGTCTATATAATTAAATATAAAATATCTATAAAATAAAACAAAATTTACATTAATATTGATGAACGTTTCATTCGCGCCTTATTCATATTTTTCTCTTCGTTATTTTCCTCGCTAGTTTTCGGCATGCTCGTGTTAGAGACACAAATCGACAGATTATTTGAACCCTTCCAATTTGGATACGTCTCTGTATTTTCTGTCAAAACGAATCTCTTTATGTGATTCCTGGATGAATAGACCGAAATGTTTATAAAATTCAAAATGGCAGAAACAAACAAATAATACATGCAATTGTGAAATGTAGGATAAGAATTGAACGGTTCCAATGACTATAATCGTTCGCAAACCAGCTTGAAAATTTTCATCATAACGCTTGGCTACGTCTCGTTTAAGCGGTGCGAAAGATCTAAAGATGTTATCGGCTCGAGATGCACAGATAATTCTGGAACTCAAGTTTGGCGTTACCACGTCTGCATAAAAACACTATCGCTCGTCATTTTCGTCGAAAGATTTTCGTTGCGCAATAGTAGTCGCAAAAGAAATACGGTAGAGAGATATAAAATCCTTAAAAAATATAAAAGAAATAATCATAACGAGAAAGGTGATAAGGTAAATGTAAGAAATAAACGAGTTATCTCTCGTGTCGACAACTGAGATATTTGCAGGGCTGGCGAAATACAGCACTTTTTCTCCCAAGTAGTAATGCAACGACTACCCAATGACGATGATTTCTAAAAATACGATCTTGGAAAATATGCGTCGGAATATTAATATCACGATGCCCGTCACAAGTAAAATTACAAATATAAAAAGATTAAAAGAATACTTTTGAGTCAAGATTTTACAAGCCGTTTTGCATTACAAATTTCGGAGTGTTTTCTATGAACAAATAAATTTATCGTAACTTTTCGACTGTTCCATAAGCGGTCAAGGAAGACGAGTGTTCTCACTGGCAAGTTTCTTGCCGATTATCCAAACAGCTTTCCTTCCTCGGTACACGCGAATTCCCCTACTTTTTTTGCACGCATGACGCTCAAGTAAAGAGAGAATACGCATACGAGGCCTTTCTAATTTTTTGCAACAATTTTACATTTATAATTAAAACTCGATAATTAAACACTACATTAGCAAATAGCATTGTGATGGCATTCTCAAGGCAAGTCGGAAGACAAAAAGATAATGACAAAGTCGAGAGGTTTTCTCTTTCTTTTTTTTTATATTTGTTTCATTCCATTACGCCGTCATCGTGTAATGCACTTCACTAAGCTTCAACGGAAACATCTCCGTCGTTTTCTGCCACGTGGCAGAATTGGAAAAGAAACCTAGTTGACTCGAAGAAACAAACATCATGATCAATAAAAATGTTCACACTTGCAAGATTATTGAAATTTTTGCTAAACGGAACATGATGATTCTTCTCGCGCATAATGAATTCTTCTTCAGCTATTGTGCTTATAAAAGCATTGAGGCAAGGCCAAACATCAATCGCTTTGAAACAGGATGTTTTACATATCTCATTCCGACATAGTTTGATATAAAATATAATGCATATACTTTGCGATACAATCTTACTTTGAGATTTTTATCATAATCAAAATAATATATTGCTATAATAACCGGCAATCGGAAAAAGATTATAAAATTACATTTATATGATATATTGATATCGTTGTATCGATCACGTGATTGACATGCGACGTTTCAGAATTTGCTTATCAAGCTCATTCACGTATCGAACGAAAAGCAGTCGTCATCAATTACATATTAAAGGAATTTAGAGGCCTTTAACCTTCTGGCAAATTCGCTTTGTTACTTTTCCTCTGTGTGACCGCGTCGTTAAATTGTATAATGTGAGCTCAAGTATAAATGGTATAAAGATTTTGAATCTGTGCGCGAATTACGACACGCTCTAAAATTGAAATGACATGAAAACATATTATGTAACCACGTTTGCTCTCCGTCCAATGTTTCATATATATTGTCGCGCGTAAAGACGGTAACTTTTCACTCGGTCATTTTTGTCTTTCTCAAAGAAAGGACATCGTGAGACATCGAAGGTTGCACGATAACGTTCCATTTACGTATATACCTTATTTGTAATTGCAGTATTGTAATTCGTGTACAAAGAACGCGCACGTGTGTACGGACTAGATAAAAAAAAAGAAGAAGTTTTTACGTTATCGGCTCTTTAAATATTTTGTTAGCATGTTAGCTGTAATATTGAATTTCTAATGCGTAAAATGTGTGTATAAAAACCAACGAGTCCGACGTGAATGTTCTACGATTTATCTAAAACGCAACGTCCTGATAACGATTTTAAAGAGACGCGATCGCGTCTGAAAAATCACGCTTTTACAAAAAAAAAGCAGTCGTAATTATTGTTAGTTACGCGGAGGCGACTGTTGGAATATTCAAACGTTGATTGTCGCGCGGTCGCAGAGGTGAAAAAGGTGACGGAGTTAAAGAAGACATACGTGCACGAGCAGTCCCCTTTCCCTTCTTAGCTTCGTAGGCCCATGTAGATGCGCAAGTTGACGAATTTTTCAACCGTTCGTATTCTTCATACTTTCGAGATTCGCGCGGACGACAAACAACAGGCCAGACGTGTCGATGAGACTCGTGCGAGATTACCAAGAGGCTCCTTTCATCCGGAGGGGCATCTGAATCGGGATCCGCTTTTGCTCGTTAGGCTGTGTTCGGAAACATCACTCGAGTGACCCCCACGTATCATTTTATCCTTGTTGTTTATCGAATCTTGAACAAGGATAAGTGATATTACTGAGGACACTCGGGTGATGAACGCAACCTTACTAATGAGACGAGGAGGAGAGGGGAAAAAAAAGAAACAAAAATCACCTGAGCCGCTTACGGCGCTCGACCAGTCCCGTCGCGGCCGTGATCTGCATCTGCAAATTGCCGTTCATGCTCCTCTCGCTCGGGAAGATATCCTCGATCTCTTGCACCTCGCTAGGATCGGTATTGGTATCGCGATTGGGATCGGGCTCGGGTTCCCCGACGACAAAGCTCACCGGCGTCGTCTCCGACATCTCTTTAGCGCGAGTGAACCTTAAGAGATCGACACAGTGGACAGTCTCCTCGCTGGATCCAGCTGTCGCGGAAGACGTTCGCTCCGACGCGCGCTCGTCGTTACCTTCAAAAACACATTCGCGCGTATACATTCCCGATCGGGGTAGAAAACCCGGGATTATTTCGAGGAAAGTGACACGATTTGGATCGCGACCATCATCCTCGGGAAATTCAAGCGCTAAGGAGCGTTGAGGAAAACTTGCTACTCACCAGGAGGCTCGCGCAGAAATGTAGAGTTCCTCGTCAGATTGGCGGCACGAGGAAGTTGACGCTCCCTTCGCGCGAAAAGAGGAGCAAGAGGAAAAAAAGAGAAGATGGAGCACCACACCGTGGCTAATGTGATGGCCCGTGATTGTTTCGAGAGGAAGACGCACAGGTGCATAGACACAGTGCGTGCGGGCTATACGATATGACGTGCCCCGGGGAAAGTGTCATACGTGCATATCCAGAAGACGGTGTAGCCAACTCCAATTACGTTCTCCACCTTGGCACCTGCTCCTCTCTCACGTCGAATGGCATGTATAGCGAACGTGAGCGAAAGCAAATCCCGACACGGAAGCTGCGCGAGAAGAATCGCGGGCCGACAGAATACTGAGGACCACTACTGACACTGACGATGACGATCACGACGACTCGCAGCAGACTCGCGCGCGCTGCACTGACTCGCCGAGAGATCCAGGCGAAACAAGTTGCACCGTCCCGCGGCGCGGGGCTCGTGTCTCTCACGGGCCAAACACGACTGAAGTTCGCTCGGGGTTCAAGGGTCGTCGGCGGCAAACGTCGCCGGTCATGCGGCAATCACGTTGACCGTCCGGGATCGCTCTTCCACATTTATTTCCCGCGGAGCTTTCGCGCGCGTCGATATCAGAATATTATTATCACGGAATATTAATACCACAGAATTGGTCTGCATATATCTTCAACCCTCTTCGATCATCGAGATCTCCTCGCGAGTTTCGATCTTGCTCGCTTTCTCTCTTTCTCTTTGGGCGCCTCTTCAGTCTCCAGTCGCATCAATTACTATTGTCGCCTCATATTTTCTTTTTTTTTCGTGCATGAGCAAGTTTGCGATGAGTTTTCGACAGCCGGAAGCGCAACACAAGTGCGGTGTTTTATTTACATCGCCGCAAAACACGCGCGTCGGCGACTCCTCGTGAACGGCCGAGCTTAGAATGAATAACCTGCGAGAGTGAAATGAAAGTCGAAGTGAACGAGAGTGCGTGAAAACTTCCACGCGACTAAATATTCATATCTCAGCCAATGCAAGTCAACTGTACTTTTGGTTTAGCTCTTTCTTTTCATCCTTTTCTAGTTATTCAAACTAGAAGAAGGTGACCAGTAACCCAATAAACGCAGGTAATTGCAGCAACGTTGCTACAATGTTACCGTAATGTTCTGGTGGATTTGTTGACAAGTCGATCTACACCGAAGACAATACAAGAATTCTAAACTTGGAAAAAGATGAAAGATGAGTCGAGATTGAAGTTGATCATTGATCTATCATTGATTATTAGAAGTGAACATGAAAGCCAGATTCTTCAAGGTTTCCGAGAGTCGTCTCTCGATGCTCGAGAAGGATTCTTCCAACGTAGCTTACCGTCCTGTCAAATCCTGTTTGACAACCGTGTGTTGGATTTTCCATTTGATCAACGCTTCGTTTTACGTTACGAGGAGAAACAGGAGCGAAATCAGGACGACGAAACGGGCGACTTAACATTCATATCGGTCAAGTTAGTCTCTTTTTCTCTCGGCCCCTTTCTCACCGCGGCGGCGGCGCCTCTTTCCAAGTCGCGTTTTGAATCGCGGACATGCCGTGGTTCTCGCGTGATGGTATATAGTATAGATTTTCACGCGAGATTGTCAAAAAATTAGGGGGAAGCGGCGATTGGCCGGGGCGAGTGTCAGGCGACGCGCGGGTGGCGCCGATTGGCTCTCGCGCGCGGCGTGACGCGGCGCGGCGCGGCGTGGTCAAGGCGCCGCGCCGCGCGCGAGAGCGAGAGCTACGACGTTTTCGTGAGGGGTCGCGTGTCAATCGCTCTACTGGCTGAAATCAGCGGAGGGGGCGCGCGCGAAACACATGATAGAGGCGATAGAATTGATAGAGGCGAGAGGTCGACTCACCGGTGACGGATCTTGCGCGCCGGAGCGGTCCGTTGCTTCTCCTGGAGGTTAGGTTCGTCCGCTCGTTCCCGTTCTGTCATTCGAGACGAGTCGGCGATTCTCGCGGAAGAGGGTCAAGAAGACTCGGGGACGGGGCGTCCACCGTGCTCCGTTTCAATGTTACACCTGACACGGCCGCCAGCCGCTCAGATCTGATCGCTCTTCACTCTTAACGAGCCGAATCCCGAGTCACCGTCACCACGTGACCATATATCTGCAGGAAAATTTTTTTCCTCTTATGGATAATCGCTACTGGATCGCTCGTAACGTGACGATGGGAAAAAAAGGGAGCAAAACGTACGCCGTGTGCCACTGTCATCGCCTGCGTTCGACCTTATCGGTCGGGATGTCGGGTCGCGTCGCGTTGGCGTACGCCTGCACTTGACCAGCAGATGCGCCATTCGCGGAAGGTCGGAATTTCGCGATCCGTCAATGGTCCGATGGATAAGTGTCCAACGGGCTGCAGTGATTGCTTTAATTGTCTAGACCGCAGGATGATCCTACTTGAACAAAAACTACTCAAGCAGGATCACTTGTGCCACTTGTAATTTTTTATACCTGGAATTATTCAAATTATATTTTTAAAAATGCTACTTATTATTAGATATTGTTAAATTTCGCTTGCGAGCATAAAATCTTTCATTGCTCAAACGCTACCTATAATTTTTTACAGTACAAATATTGCAATATTGTAATATTAATTATTTAAAAAAACACTACTTACCATCAGACGTTGTAATTAAACGTACATGTATATTATATATTTATATGGCCAGATGGCTCTGCCAAGGTCTTCCTCCTTTTTATCCAATTAGAACATTACAAGCACGCGCCATTTGTTCAATTTTATGTAGTCTTGGGTAAATTTGGACGATCATCGTAAATAAATGGATCCGAAGATAAATGAACGGGATAGATCTTATCGTTTGCCGATATAAATACGATGAGAAACACTTGTATCGTGTCTAAACAATTATATTTATAGCTTCATGATTTATTAATCCATGATGTAACTAATTTATTAATGAGCATACATATATTTATCACACGATAGTATCGTCTCGAACATGCATTTTTTCTACCCATTTTATTACTCGTGCGGTTAATCAGGCAAGTACAGCCATGACAATGGAAGTGCAGCTTTAGATAAAAATCAAATATGAATACATATTTATAAAACATCAAGCTAATAATAAATTATAAGACACTATATAATACTGTAATAAAATTAATATTGTAATTTGTGGATAGTAATATTATAAATTTTAATACTGTAATTAAATAATAATAATAATAATTTAATAATACTGTGGATATATATTATAAATTACTATTCACAAATCTATTCATGTAGCTGTTATAAAATTCAATCTTAATAGTCCATCTTAGTAATGCGAATAACATAAATACTGAAATATATTAATTTTTTCTTCGTTTATCTTTTTAAGTTTGTTTTCTATTATTGCACTGCGCTGCACTTTTTTAACTTTTTCTTCTCGTTTTTATCAAATTCATTTAAAACATTTATCTGTTTTATTTCAAGAGGCGTACAAATAGTGTACGCTATTTCCATTATTATATATATATTTATATATATACAAAAAAAATCTTGTGTTTGTGTGTCGTCGCGCTTGTCAACATTTTAGCTGCATTCTGATATTCATTAATGCCGTGTCTACGCTGGAGGATAATCCTACTTATCCGAATACATAGACGGGTAAAAATCATCATCTAACAATAAGTCTAGTAATAAAAAAGAGTAGGCGGATGAGCCACTAGTAGGATCATCCTCCAGTCTAGACAGGGCATAATGAAAACTTGTCTGGTTGACTTTTAAAGTGTAACGAGTGTAACTGGTGCACTAGATGAACCGTGATGCTCTGTCTACACCAGAGGATACTCCTACTTGTGGCTTATACATATATGTAGCCGAATACATAGTGTAGACGGGCAAAAATTGTACCTACGTGTAAGTCTAATGCTAAAAAAAAGTAGTCAGATCAGAGCCACAAATAGGATTATTCCATTATCCTCCGGTGTATGAAGAAGATATTTGATTGCAGAGCAAACTAGCAAAGTGTCGTGTCCGTTTGACGAAAGTAGCCGAGAGGATGAGTGAAGGAATGAAAGACGACAGCGGCCACGGCACGCCGGAGAACTCGAGGTCGAGGTCCTGTCACGTGCTGAGCGTCGCGCTAAGCGACATCGTCAGGCGCAGCGCGAACACGGATTTTCGAGATCGCTGCTTCGAGCTGTCACGCTCGGAAAACTCGTCCGGCGCGCGAGCGGCACTCGCGGCTGATTTGTTTGCGATTGTATCTTGCGACAACCGGAAAATAACGACAAGCCGCGACGACGGAGATTGCGCGAATCCTTGATTACATACAAGTTAATTAAGTCGAGATCACTGTTAATCCTATAATCATCTCTTTACAAGTTCGCGGTTTGATAAACCACATTTTTTTCTTAATAAAATACAAACTTAAATTTGCTGATTTTGAAAGTCTGAATGAATATTATTTTCTACTCCAAAAGATATATATAAATTGATCTTTTTCTATCGGAATTTGCTATCTCGAGCATCTTAGACGACAGCCGGTGTGTGTTACGATCAAAGGATTGGCGAAAACCGGTAATACCCAATGAATATTTCGTTAAGCAAAATATAAAAATCCGTCTCGTTTACGGACGATTGGCGACACTAGCGACGGGCGACGGGCGCGTCAAGTTAGGTCGCGCGAAAGTTAGGTTAGGTCGGAGGAGTAGTGGGTCGGCGTCGGCGGGCAGAGGCAGAGGCGGAGGCGGAGGCGGAGGCGGAGGCGAAGCGCGTCGAGAGAAGCGTCTTTGGTCATCCCGCGAAGATTGTGGGTTGTGCTCGCATCTCGGGCGGAACGGTGATGCGGAGTGCGAAGGCGAGAACGGGATCGCCGTCGCGTCGGGCACTTGTCGCGACGTCAGCGACGTCGTCACGTCACGGCGTTCGGAACGCGTAAACGCAGACGAATGGAGGCAGCGGACGTTCCTCTCCGGCTCGCGGCGAGACATCCGGCTGACCATCAGGGGTTCTCATAATCGGGAGCGGCGACGGGTACGTCTCCTCTCGTCCCTCGAGAGCCGCGCCGGCCCTACTCGCAACAGTCGTAACTCGCAACGTCGAGCGGTCGAGCGTCGCGTCGCTCCGACCTCCGACCCCCCCTCCTCTTCTCTCCTCTCCTCTTCTTCACCCGAGTTTTATCCTCGTCCGAGCGTGCGCGACGAGGCGTTGGATGTCCCGCTGGACGAGAAAGAGAAAGAGAGAGAAAAAGTGAGAAAGAAACTGCTTGTGACATAATAGCGCCGTTATATATTCCTCGTGCAAAGATTCGGGCTGCACAGTAGCGAGTAAGAAGGAGCGAGGCGAGGCTGCGGAGACCCACAGCTGTTTGCAGTCTTTGCGATTTCGCCGGTGCGGAAAGATCCGATATCAATCCTCTCTCTCTCTCTCTCTTTTTTCCTGCCCCCTCCGTGTCCCCGTGATCCCTTCCCCTAATCCCCTCTGCTGTTCATGGTACGATCGCGATGTAAATATACACGTCGGTACGGTCCCCCCTCGCTCGCGAGTCGCGTGCGTGAATCCGCTACTTTGTTACTCGTAGCGCCGTGTTGGTTTACGCGAGTCCGAGGCTGCAAAAATCTCGGCGCGGCACGCGACGTTGCGTCGGACGGCCCGAAACGGAGTAGCCGCCGCCGCTGCTGTGCGCGCCTTCGGGTTATTGGCACTTCCGCGCGCCTTAGATAATAGACTCGCCTTGTTAAGCGCGCCGACGACCCCCGCGCGTCGCGGCCCGCGCTCAATCGCGGCCGAAACGCCCTAAAACGATCTACGCCGTGTTGGATGATCGGGGAAGCGTTACCTCACCGATAACGTCTCGTCGACCTGTCATCCGAAATGACGGACCACTGAGTAAATATTTCGAAACGTTTATCTCGTTCTCATTCTGTCGCGGTAACAACCAGTTTATTTACGAGACGTTTCGAGATGGAGCTCTAGTTAATATTGCTTTTCTTTCTTTTTATTTCACTTTACTTACTGTGACCGTGCTTTTAATTTCGTCCGCCTTGGCCGTCGGCCGTCAGCGAATGCGCGCGATGCGGCGCATATGGTGAGCCGTGGAGGAAAAAAAAGTGTCCCAGACGGATCTCGGCTCTCAAAAGCAGTCATTTCCTTCGCGAAACCATCGCAGACGTTTCAAGATGTGTCGCAGGCGGAAAGGGAACGTCGGTCGATAATTGCGCCGTGTCTCGAGAAGATGCTCGAATTTCTATCGATTTTCACACGAGTTGTGCCTTTTACGGAAGGATCTGCAGTCCTAAACGAGTACGGCTCTAAGAACGTGGCGTCGAGAGCGCGTATTCTCCGAATAGATGCGACGAAACGGCGTTAGTTCCTAAGGACGTCCAGAATCTAGCGCGTCTCTGGAAACGATGTTCAGACTCCGCGTCGTGTCTGTGCAGAGAAACTGCGGGAAGGAAGCGATGGCTCGATCGAGAGGAACGTAAAGACCTGCCGTCACCCTGGCGCGTGGCAAATCGGATCAAAGGCCTGGATCCTCGTCCTCCTCGTCCTCGTCCACGTCCACGGAGAGGCTGCGAAAGATGCCCGGGCCGTCGACGCAAGAGAGACCCCGTGCTCACCGGCTCACCGACATCGAGTCGCAGACAAAGGTAAATTAAATCTAGCAAACACAAAACATTGTAGCAATGCCGCTGTTGTCGGAAGTCCCCGTGAGAATGTCGAATCTATTTGATATTCTGATTCGACAATTCTTAGTGTTTATTCCGTTGAATGAAATTGCAGGGTTTGGGCGGCACGCGAACGGACGATTTCGGCACGCCCGTTAGTTCCGGCAGCAACATGAGTAGCACCGCGCGCTTTCCGAAACTCGACGAGTGTGCCCATTTTCACTATGAGCACGTCGAGCTTGGTACTCTGGAGGTACGCGAAACGTCCATACGTGGAAGAGAGATAGAGAAAGACCCGGTTAAGAGACACATGGCTCGGCTTTTAGGTATCCGTCAACGAGGGTTCCAATGACTCGGAGAGCTACGCCGTTCGAATAACATCCGGCGACGCGTGCTGGACGCTACAGAGGTCCTACGACAATTTTGTCATGTTCGATAAGCAGCTGCATCGCTGCATATTCGACCGAAAGTTTTCCTCCTTAACGAAGCTTCCAGATGTTCGGCCAAAAAATGCCTGTGATATACTAAAGGATTACTTGAGCCGGTTCTCGCAGTTGAATCACGAAGGCCTAAACTGCGGCCCGGTATTAAATTGGCTGCAGCTCGATAACAGGGGAAGAAGGATTCTGGTGCCTGAATCGGATTCCTGCCCCATCAATACTCCAGCCGTCGCGGCAGCGTACGCCGTGAGACCTTACACCGCTCAGGCGCAAGATGAGATCTCTTTTCAGGTAATCTCGCTAAATAATTTATAATAACGCCTTTGCTCAGAGAATGCAGCTTGTCTGAAAAGCTTATCTTTCGACTCACGTAGTGACTGATCGAGGCGATTTATGTAACAAACAGGTAGGCGACATGATATCCGTTATAGACATGCCCCCTCCGGGCGAAAGTACCTGGTGGCGTGGAAAGCATGGATTCGCGGTCGGATTTTTCCCGGCCGAGTGCGTCGCCGTAATCGGGGATAAAGTGCCGCGTCACTTGACGGTTTCGACGACGGTCAGATCGAGGTTACCAGTAAAACCCGTGCTCCGGAAACATGGCAAATTGATCGCCTTTTTTAGATCTTTCATACTAAATCGGCCCTCGAGGAGGAGATTGAAGCAATCGGGTATACTGCGAGAGCGCGTATTCGGTTGCGACTTGGGAGAACATCTACTAAACTCTGGTCAAGACGGTAAACTTTGTTTCAACATACTTTATTTATATTTTATACTAGTATTTATAATTTATAACTCAAGTACATCTGACATAAAAAAGAAGAAAAGAAAAGAAATTATTCGTTTTGTAGTGCCTACCGTTTTGACGTGCTGCGCAGAATTCATAGAAAAACATGGTCTAGTCGACGGTATATATCGTCTTAGTGGCGTCACGTCTAATATTCAAAAGTTGAGGAACGCCTTTGACGAGGATAGGGTACCGGCATTGCATTCCGATGAGAGTATTCTGCAAGACATCCACTCTGTAGCATCATTACTCAAGATGTACTTTAGAGAACTGCCAAATCCATTGTGCACCTATCAACTCTACTCCACTTTCGTCAATGCGGTTCAAGCTGGCAGCGACGCCGAGAGATTGAGGCGTATGAGAGACGCGGTTAGAAAGTTACCGCCACCGCATTACAGGTAGCGTTAAATTAGGTCCTTCCATTTCAGTCGTTGTGTTCAACGATTCCATTCCATTGCTAAAATCTCCTGGTACGCAGGACGCTCGAGTATCTGATGCGTCATCTGGTGAGAGTAGCCGCGCGTGGCACGGAGACAGGTATGACTCCGCGCAACGTAGCCATAGTCTGGGCGCCAAATCTCTTAAGGTGCAAGGAGCTAGAAGTGGGTGGCGTGGCGGCGCTTCAGGGCGTCGGAGTCCAAGCAGTCGTGACAGAATTTCTAGTCTGCTACGCGGAACTCATATTCGGGGACGGTCCTGTTGGCAGACCAAAGTCTCTGGCCATCACCACGTCTGCGCGACTGCTAACCTTGGAGGAGGCGCGCAACAGAAGCCTCAGAGGCGAGCCCGATTACATAGAAGTAGGGGCGGGTCCGGCTGGTCTACCTCTGCGCTATCATACCGTTATAGAACTGCCGCGCAAGCGAAACGGCTCGAAACGATCACCCTCGCTAAATTGGAGGGCCCTATTCGGTAGGGGCGCTGTCGGGAAGACGAGGCAGATTGGCACGCCACCTCAAGCGGAAACAGTGCCAAGTTCCTTAAACTCCTTGCGACGGCTGAGACCCGTCAAAAGCGCCGACAGTTTGGACGGCGAGGATGGACTAGGTCCCCTCTTGGGAGGACCACCTCCCATCAGAACCTGCGGCCACAGTCGATCCGTCTCGCATGACTCGTACTTTGATCATCTGGCCGATGCGCCCACGGCATCCTCGCCGTTGGATCTCTCGGAAATACAACTTAATTTTGATCTCGAAGAACGAGAGATGAGGATGCTTTCGGAAGAGGAAGGTGGCGGAGTGGCGTCGGTGGAAGCGTCACCGCGTCGCCAGAGAGTCGAAGGAAATCAATGTGCCGCCGCGACCGGCGGTTCCAAGAGGAAACGATCACGCTTGGAAGAAAGATTGCATTGCGACGTCGAGTTGCGTTTCATAGACAGCCAAAGTCCCGATCAGGTGATGTAACGTAAATTAGACTTGAATCATTTTCTATATGCACGTTATGTACCTATATCTAATCTATTGAATCTTTTAGGTCATGGTGTCGACAAGCGCAGATATTCACAGTATCGACACGCCATCTCCGTTACAAACGCCAGGTTATCTACCATTGTTGTCGGAAGCATCTACGCCGTTAACACCCGCTACGTTGCAGGGCACGTCTCACTCCACGTCACCGGTACCAGCCAACAGCCCCAGAATAAGCTTTCGAAGTTTCACTTTGCCGTTAGAGATTGGCGATGAGCGCGACGGAAGCGGTACGAATAAGTTGAAGGAGACCGGCGCGCCTTCTGAAAAGTCAGATTCTAGCCATAGATTGTCCATAAATCTAGAAGATCGGGGTAAGAGATTGGAGATTGGAGGTGAGAGAATCATAGCTTACGACGGACGCGCGGAATTACACGACAGAAACGCGACCATGTCGTTTCCGCGGACCGAAAATCGCGTCGCGACTCAGTCGAGCGCGGTCGCTTCAATCTTCAACGATACCGCGATGACGTCGTGCAACAGATTATCCTCTTCGTGCGAAGAAACTACAACTAGCCGTACAGGAGTTGCCGTATCCCGCAAGGACGTGACGGGCGGGCTGAGTTTGCATTCTGTGGAGATCTCGAGCAAATCGTATGAAGAGAAGGAAGAGGCGGCTAAAGAATGCGACGTGTCTACCGATGCGCCCAACAGTCTTACCGCCGATTTACCGAGGTTGCCATCCAACACAACTGATCTCGATTCTCCGATGTCGTGCGAGCAAACTCTGCAGGAGCTGCACGAGTCCGGATTCGTAATTTGCGACAGCTCCGACAAAGTGTTCACCAATACGGAAAATCTGCGCGCGACGAGCAGTAACAACGACTCTGGCGATTGGGTGATGGTCGGCGGAACGGCAGCTAATTCCTTTGCAACGCCCATCAGCGAATCGACTAGTCCCAACGATTCCTTTGTGGAAAGCGACGCGAATCCAGCATTGGAGAACGTTCCTGACACGCTGCTGGAACACGCGCTGTCTCCGATCGCGGACGCGTTTCGCATAGGAATCGACAATTCGACGACGACAAGTCGTGTATCGATGCAGGAAAGCGAAGAGATGATACTCGATGTCACCGATATGAACAAGTACGCGCACGTTCATGGGCACGAGCGGGAAGAGGCCGATTCGCAGGCGAGTTTCGGTCTCGTAAACGAGGACAATCTTACGGACGACAGCCATTCTCGGCTGCGAGATCGAGAGAATGGCAATCGATATTCTTGCACGATGGACGTTAATTTGGGCCAGGAGTCTAACGCAAGGGAACATCAGCAACAGGTTCGCGCGTGTTACATCGAGGCGGACAATGCGAATGTATTTGGTACAAATCGGAACGAGATACGCGACGCGAAAGAGCTGTTTGGGGAAACAGAAACCTTTGAGAATTATCGCCGTCTGTCGAGAGACACGAGCGCGCAGCAGCGAGACGCGTGCGTGACGCGCACTTTACACGTCACGAATCATCCGCGATTCACGACGAAAACCGAGGGGGATCAGGAGACGAGCGTTACGCGAGACGATCGTGACAACGACCCGTGCACGAACGGGCTGTCAAAAAAGTGCCAAAGTTTCGGATACAATAATTCGCAGAAGCAGCAGAGTAATACGCAACAGATACGTAAATGCGCTTCCAAACGTGGCGACGAGAGTCACAAATGCGCCAGCTTGCAAGCCAATCAAATACGAGGCAACATCGAGGTGAGAATCCCCTCGGAGAACGCGGCCGAGCCTTGCGAAGTAGCGCACGCGCCAGAAGGGGCGTCCGAGCTGATGGAACGGACGCTAGACACGTCGAGCACATTCACCAACGCCTCCGTCACGTCCCCGACGACGATCGACAACGACGACGACACGGTGGTACTTCCACCACCACCACCACCACCGCCACCACCACGGGACACCGCGGCGATCTTGCAGGAGCTAGCTCTACAGAGATTGTCTGGGGGCGCGGTGGGAGACGCGTCCACGCCTGTAAGAAGAAAATACGAGAGCGAAACGATCAGAGAACGGAGGAGCTTTGATTCGGAGATTGGCAGAGAAATCGTTAGGGAGAGTAAAATGAGACAAGAGTTGGATTGTGCGAGAGGCAAGTCCGAGGAGCCGTCGCAGCATTTGCCACCTTGCTTGCGGGCGCGACACGCGAGGGCGACTCGGGCGGCGCTGAGCCGCTCCCTCGACGAGGCCAAGTTCAATCGAATGACGGGTGATATCTCGTTGTCGGTGAAACCAACGTCCGAGGACATGCAGCACTGCTCGACGCCCAACGTCGGCAGCAGCTCCGGCATCTGCTCGAGCGCCTCCGACAAGATCCAACTGAGAAATCTCGGCGGCCTAGACTTGGGGGACCCGCAGTGTAGAGAAAGAATTGAAAAGTACAAAGAGGAGAGAAGGACGTTCTTGAGGGACAAATATCGGTCGGAAAGTTTCCGCGGAGTTTCATCGAAAGCCGAGGACGACAGCGAGCAGGCTTTATTGACCAGATTGAAACAGAGAGCCTCGAGACCTTCTCTTCATTGATGAAATCTGGTCTTTGGGAAACAAGGAAAGAAAGGGCACACAAGCTCGTTCTCTAGCATAAATAAGTTCTTGAGCAGTTTACGCGTTAATGCGATAATCCATTATCTACCTGCATCTTAGAACAAGTGCAAATTGTAGGCGAATTAATCAATCGTATGACCAAATTCTCCGCGACTTTGTTCTCAACGCCACGTCCACAATTTTTTTTTTTTTTTCAAATATAAGGCAACTAAATTAAAACTAATTATATACTATAGAATGGCGGGACATCGAGCAAATGTCTATCTAAATGGTAATAATGGAGAATGCGTTATCTTAAATTGTGTCACTTTACGCGACCCGTATATTTTTATTGAATTTATATTCGACATCCCAGGTATACACGCGCTAACTTGGGCTTATTTGTACTACTCACGAATGGCATTTTTGCATTCGATGACATGTTTATATAATTCTGCCAAACGCTCTTTTACTAGAACCGCCACTTGAACCGCTTTCACTTGAATCTCATCTCGGTGCCGCGATGCCATCGCGGTTGATAATGAAGGTGAATTACGGCGAGGATGATAAAACGAGTTACGCGATCCATGACTCATCTTCGTATTGTCAATCGCCATTGTTAGCTGAATTGTACGGACGCTTTTAAAAGTTCATTATTAATTTATTACGAACTCGAAGGAAGGTATTCAGTTTTATTATTGTTAGAAGCTTTAATAACGATTCTCTTTGTAATTATTATTATCATTATTAATATTATTTGATTTTTATATTTACTCATATTCTTTGTACTGTTACGCTAGCGGGAAACAAATGCGCGCATCTAATATTTCAGCTACTTTGTATGTACCAGAATCAACAATATCTTTTGAATCGCAGATTCTCACGTCGTCGACGTTACGAGACGTTGGACTCACCTGTTGCTTTTACGTTGTAGATAAAGATCTCTTAAAAAACTATGTCTTAAAAAAAATTTGTTTAGAGGTTTCTTTACGAGTCGCGTAAAATCTGGTCGTCTCTTTACAGCGAAATTATAACTCCACCGAAATTTAGTTTAGACTATTTTTCTCTCGCGAGCGAAAAATATTTCTGGTACATACGTAAAATTTAACTTGAATAGCGCATCGCGAGTCCGTCGAGAGAGTCTCGACGAATTCGCTTGCGACATTAAACCGAACGTTTCATTCGCGCGCCAATGTTACTCTCGTGTTATGGACTGGTCCATAATGACGACATCCACAGATATATCTTTTGAAAACATGTTAATTCTCTCGGTTAGTTGATACGTGTGTAACATTGATTTCTATAACAATGCGCTTGTCGACGGAAGGCTTGCTTAAAATCAAGATTACTATTGGATTACTAGTGGTTCTCCTATCTTAAGTAAGTGTTTATCCTAAGTACGCATTGGCCTCGCGTTTTATTACATTTCGATCACTAAGCAACAGCTCTGCTTAGCTACCTCACCTCGCCTCATTTCACCTCTATTACGAATGAAATTGTATCGCTTGTGACTATGATTACGTTTACCCCTTTTTTTTTATTTTCGTCTACTTTATTATCTTTCTTTTCAGCGGTTTTTAGTCGGTTTCTTCTGTAGAACAGAAAGCGATGATGTTTTCGCGTACGGAAAGTTTTGTTTCTTTTTCTTCTTTTTTTTTTTGCAAAAACGCAGCAAGCGCTGCGTTTCTTTTCTTTAAGCACGGTCCGAGAACCGTTTAGTAAGACTGGAACTAATTGTTGACATTAATTATCGGGTACGATTCCGGTCGTATTCGCGTCCGCGGACGCATTGAACAAATTACAATTTAATACTCCGAGAGCCATACGCTGGAAACACGTTTTGATCTCTTGCGAATTCTCAAGGCATTTAATTAGGCTTATTAGTAATTAGCGATGACGTTTAAATTCTCGTATGCGTAATGAAGACTTGAAACCGTGGTTTTTGTACACGTGACTGTTTTTGTTTAATGTTAAAATATTTTTTCAATGTTGATTTTTTGTTTCGTCAACCAGGAATTGATCGCGTCAACGATCGCGGTATTACCGTGCTCCCCTACAATTGTTCGCGTGCCCCGTATCTCGGCTCGAATATCTCAGTCGTGTATCTCTATCGTGAAAACTCTGCATACGTAGTGCACGTTTACGATTATTGACTGTTAATGATAAAATACTTAGAGATTCAATAATCGCGCTTATACACGCTTCCCTGAATACTTTTATCCGAGATTGTAATGGCCTAACTAAGAAGGAGAGAGAGAGAGAAAAAGATTTAGACAATGTTTGAAAACCCCTTACAAACAAGGTACCTAAAGATGAATACTTGTGCACAATATAACGCGCAATAATAATACATCCTTGAGCGATGTGTATTTTTAATAAACTGAAATTTCTTCTGCGATCTCGCAAAACATAGTCTGTAGAGACTCAATGAGGGCACGAGAGAGAAATGATGCGAAACAATACTAAGAGCCGTATAGAAAGTAAAGTTTTCCCTATAAAACGCTACATACATATATATATACACACAAACTAATTCTGTAATATTCAAAGTCTAATATGTATATATGTGTGT
>JAJVSH010000003.1:2344422-2376359 GCA_021460005.1 Tetramorium alpestre | reverse complement strand
ATTAGACTTTGAATACACTATATATATGTAGATATATAGTAATCTTGTTTTTGAGTTAGGAGGCTAACGCCTCGTCCGGCTGGGCGCATCTTTGCCCCCTTTTAGTTATAATCGCATTTAATAATAATTGTTTCCGTTATGAGAGACTACTGTTTGTCGATTATAATTATAATATATGCAAGTTGTACGTGAAATAAATATAAATGCTATAAACACCGGAGGAAGATGGGACGTGTCTCTAGCAGAATTTCCAATTTCTGCGACCCTCGCCTGCCTTGTCTGTGCTAATAATTAACAATTGCGTGCGGGTTGTGTCAATAATGTTTCCTTGTTCAATCTTGCGCGACAAACCGGACGGACGCTCGTACCCTCGTAGTCTTCGAGCTTGCGAACAGCCTCGACTGCTTTCGAGCGATCTTGAGGCGAGCTCACTCGACACGTATAAAGGATCTTTAGTCTTTACTTTTTTAAACGCTGTGATAGAGTGGATGAAAGGTGGGGGTGCCACTCGACCGGCGGCAGAGGCGGAAGAGGCCGCGTGTGCCCTCGCCGAGGGGGCACCTTTATATCGTACAACGAGGACCACTCGAGAGGCCAGGAAGCGTCGAGGTGAGGGCGACTCCGTGACTATCGCCGGATCTACCGCGGCAATTATTTTTAAACACGCCGTGTAGATAGGGATCTTGCCAAGTACCAAAAAAGAGTGAGTCGCGCAGAGTGTCTTCGGCCTGTAATTTGCGCGAGTAACGTGGCTCGACCGTAAGCTTTTAAACAATATCGCGCTCGACTCGCGCTCCTCGAAATTACTGATTAGGAGGAGCGCACCGAAAGCCAAGAGAGAAAGAGAGAGAGAGAGAGAACATATGCGGCATTTTCGACGGGGCCTTTCATCCTCGCCGCGTGTCGCGCTCCGCGCTCGCCACGTCGCTCCTTCCCCGGGCGCGCTTTCACGGTGCGCAAATCGAATCAGAACGCCCCCGCAGGGTCGACGACAATGTTATTTGTTAGCGGAAGCGTCGTAGTAACCGGAGGTTGAAACGAGGCCAGATTGCCAGTGTGATCGAGTTAAACGGCACGTGGGCAGTAACGCCGTTGTCTCTATAGCGAATATCCTCGCCTCGCCTCCTCACGCCTTTCACGTGTCTTCCGTGTCATGTTCTCCTCTTCTCGTGCCATCTCCCGCGCCACGAGTCACGAATCAAGTAGGAATTTTTGCGTTGGAAGGGAGGAGAAAGAAGAAAAAAAAAAGAGCGGAGAGACCCGGACGCTTTGCGGCCGGACTGAAAACTCGTCCGCTCGGGGGTTTCAGGCGGCTTTCGTTCGGGGCTCGTTGGGTCGGAGAGCCGCGGATTGACACGCGGCGACGTCTTGACAGCTTGTTAGGCTAACGGTTCACCCTCGCGCGGCGCGGCGCAGCGGCCGCCTCCTCGAGGCCCACGCTCTCCCCCCGAACGGATTAAATCGCTCCGATATAGATTCTTGGTAAATCTGCGGCCGCCGTCGTCGCGATTGATGGATTTGCATCGACTCCGATGAGGTGGAGGAGGGAGGAAATCGTAGGTCGCCCTTTTCGCTGGCCGCGTTACGCGCACGGGCGATCTACGGTTATATTCGGGCATCGATACCCGCCGAACCCCGGCGACTGAAAATAATGAAAGTAATGGGAACACGCCCACTGCATTTAGTCCGCCGAACTAAAGCGCGCCGCGCTCTGTAACCCCTTGTTGCAACACCCCTTCCACACACATACACACGGAAGAGAGAGAGAGAGAAAGGGAGAGGGTCGCCCGCTGGCGCGGCGCCTTGCTCGTCCTCGCTCTCGTTCTATGCCCTATTGGCCATTGTACCTGCCACTTCATTGTCCTTTATTTCATTATTTTCGCCGCATTCCGCTCCGTCTCCCTCGACGAGGGGCGCGAAATCTCCCCTTTTATTTACGTACCGTAATAATAGACGTCTTAACGGAATTTAATAAACGTCATAAATGGCCCCGTGATCTCATTTAGTTTAGCAGCGCTTACCTGGCCAGCATGGGCGCAATTTCTTCCAAACATCGAACAACGTCGGTGTTGGCTTCAAAGGCCAAGTCTGTCCTCCTCCTCCAAGTCTATCTGCCAGAGCTCCGCGAGCACGCCGAAACGCGACTTTTGCGTTTCGCTCGCGAAACTTGTCCCGACGTTTGACGTTCGGAAATGAAATGGCGAGATTCCGAAAGAGCCATCTTCTTGAAGAATCGAAACGCGGCGGGCCGGGCGGCGAAGCGCGACAAACTCTCATTTCTCTCTCTCTCCCTCTCTCTTCCATCCCTCGATATGCTCGATATCTCTCGCCGGAAGTAAATCTCGCGCACGGTCGCGATTCGCGTATCCATCTATCCGATGTGTATCCGAGAATGTACCCCGTGATTTCGTCCCGATAACACGATTACGATCCTCTCTTCGTCCTCTTTCTCCACCCCCGCGAATCGACGGCGAGAAGGGAAAGTAGGGAAGGAGAGGTGAGGAGTGAGCAGGGAAGGAGGGATGGAAGCGTGGCGCGGCGCCACCCTCTCTCCTCTCTCTCTCTTTCTCTTTCTCTTTCTGTACGCATCCCGCTGCCCCCGAACCCGACAGCCGACAGAGTAGCTTCGCTCGCTCTGATCCCTCGCAATTACTTCCCATTATCTGGGTATTAGGATTCACCCCAACTGGAAGCACGACGTGCCCCGCAGGCGCCTCACCGCCCGTGACACGCGCGCTCGTTGGAAAATCTCCATCGTCCGCTACAATATCGTCTCCTTTCTTAACAGACTTGCCGATCTTGCCGATCTAATGTTCGCCGCAACAGGTAGCAAAAATGGTACCTCCGCGCGATCGTTTTGCAACCGCGACCACGCGGAATCACTGTTTCATTCTCCTAATTATAGCGCTATAACGTGTCGCCCGCTCAATTTCCTACGTCTTACCGTGCACGTCATAGAGTCATTTTTATTATCGTATAATCGACAATAGGTTACGATATTGTGAGACACGATTAACCGATTAATCACCTGTCGCGCTATTTTTCACATCACGAATCGACGTCTGCAGACTTTTGAGATTCCAGTACAAAAAGTCAATTTATATATCTTTCAGAAATAATATTTATTCAGATTTTCAAAGTTTAATGGTTTCAAAGTTTGTTTTTTATTACGAAAATATGTGTTTTACTAAACGTCGGACTTGTAAAGACCCCGTACGATGATTGGACGATTAAACGAAACTGTAGTATACTGTTAAAGAACCAATTTCTCGAGTTAAATAAAAGTAAATAACATTTTGTTATTTTTAACTATCTGTGTGTCGAATCATCTCAACGCGAAGCGTGTAATTATTTTACTCCGTTGCTTCAGTTTATTTAACAACATACTGAGTAGGAGCGACCTGAAGAAATGGTAAAAAATGACTCACAAATTGAATATAATTCAACGTTACGAATTTAACAGGGTATCCCCACGAGTAGCATGTTAAATCGCTCTATTTATGCTACATCCTCATTTTAGCTGTTTACGTCATCGAAAATTTTATATTAAATGGCATTTTGTTTTATAAACGTTTTAAAGTTAAACAATTTCAAAGCGCTGATTATTAGTAACGTATTCAACGCGTTAACGAAGCGTTTATCTGAAAAATTGTCAAATCTCGAATTTTGCGTTGAGTTTCTCCCCCGTCGTCGAGTTGACGCCTCGTTAACTTTCGCGAAAATGTCTTTGGACCGTAGGTAGTGAAATGTCGCGCCGACCATTAACGAAACGATCCTGTAAAGAGACTCGATTGTCGTTCGCCGCGACCCTCGACGCAATTAAATGTCAATGTCGATGCACGCCACGCGGCCCGTAAAACGTTACTGTTACATGACAATATCTCAAGTTGAACGTTTTTTCCAAAGAGTCTTTTCTCTTTCTCTCTCTCTCTCTCTTCCCCTTTTCCTCAAAGAGATTACGTATTGATTGAAAACTACCTAGGAAAAGACAAATCGAGGAGAAACAAGTGTACACATCGCGTTAGAGCATGACAGTTTAATTCCTCAACGAAAACCACGGCCTATTTTTACACACTTGACTATAAAAAGTAACAACAGACCAAATACCGTCGTTCGTTACCGTCGTTCGCTATAAAAAGTAGAGATTTTGGGACCGGCAAAACTTGATTTCTTTTGCTTTGTTCATTACGTTACTCAAGCGGGAAGGTCCAGCGACGCTCCGGCGACGATACCGTTCTGCGTTGAATAGCGTAAATTATTTTCAGTGACATGGTAAACCCCGCATTAAAGAGGCGCGTCAAGACGTTGACTTGTCTCCTCTCGATCCCTCGGAGGACCATCTCCGAATTCCGTCTTGTCCGTTATGCGACGAGTTTTAGCCTAGAAACTTTCCAGATGCATCCGGTCGTTGCGGGATACGCGTCCGGTAAGGTGTAGGAAGGACGCCCCGGATGAAGATTTTCCTTTCTACGCCTGGTTGCCGTGATTCCGGTAAGAGAGACGAGCGCGAGCGAGCGACAACTCTCGGACTCTCAGCGATGTTGACGATGTTGCTGGCCATGCTGCGGCTGATGATGGTGCAGGCCGACCGGATGCGGATGCGAGTGAGAATGCGGGTGCGAATGCGAATGCGACGGCGGCAGCGGCGGTGGCGGCGGATGAATCGTCGGGTGGAGAATCCTCGGCGGTGTGCAGCGTCTGGACAGAGATGGCAGGGTGCCGCTTCGCGTCGACGTCGGTGTCGGGGTCGGGACCGTCGACGTTGGCGTCAAGGTTGGCGTCGGGGCTGGCGTGGGCATGGGCATGGGCGTCGGCGTCGGCGTCGGCGTCGTCGGGGTCGGCGTCGCCGTTGGCGTCGCGCTCGGCGACGGCGTCTCGTCGCCCAACACGTCGATCTCGTCGTCGTCCTCGTCGTCCGAGTCCGCGGGCGCGTCGCTGCTCGCGCGCGACTCGCGGCCGCCGCTCAGCGAAAAGTCTACGGGACGTTCTGTCAACATCAGCAAACAATCGTCGATTAGTACTGCTGGAACTCTGTATCTGACGATATATATACATAATTTTTCGGGACATTGTCACATTTCTCAATATTTCTTAAATTTCGAGACATTGTACCAGTTTACAAATTTCGGCCCACTTAATTTTTTCGAAACTTTGCATCTTTCAGCGTCAAAACAGATTTCCGATTCTTCCAAGATATTATTATCGCTCGGTCAATTTCTCGATCGACGGCATGGCGAAATGTTTGCACGATTACACTTTCCGAGTCTCAAATAAAGACGGCTCTTTTTCTTTAGTCTCTATCAATCGCGGTGATATTTGGATGAAAGCCGGATCCGCGCGGCACGCGCCGCTACGGCCTACGATAGCCCTCAATCGAGAATATAGGTCTGACCGAGCACTTAGCGGGTAATTGAGCAATTCTCTCTCTTTCTCTCTCTCTCTCTCTCTCTCCGAAAGACGGGAGTCGGAACGAGACCGGCGAAAGAGAGGCATCGAAGGAGGGAACGAATCTCCCCGCCAGAGTTCCTTACGTCTAAAGACGCCGAGGCGGTCGCGTCTTCTGTGTGTCCTCCACCCTACTCACCCTCCTCTCGATACCTCCTTCTTGGTTGCTACCAAGGAGACGTCTTATGTAACTCGGTTAGCCCTTCCTACTGAACGAAGCCATCTTGTCTACCGAGACGAACAACTTGGTATATAGGATGCGAACGCCATGGACCAAACTATTTAAATCACTCTCGTTAAACGATCGCTTTTATATTCGTATTCGGCCACACGAATACCGAGATACGGCCTAACGAGCATATTCGAGCAAGAAAAACGTTACATTATCGAAAACGCAATGCACTCGAGACGCCAATTTTTTTAATAGAAAACTCACTTTTACTTTCCACTTTACTCTATCGAAAATGGAAAGTAACCCGTAAATCGCAACGACACTCGCGCGGCAAATTTTCTTTTCGCGGATTTCGCGGAAATTAATGAAATGTGCCTGACGTTATCGAAAATGGAAAACAGCATACATAACGTGCACTGTTAGAGTTTCTTAAAATAGAGTTTCTTAAAAAAGTTTCTTAAAAATCAGTCAAAACTGACTAAAGGTATTTACAGTCAGTGTGACTGAATTTTCAGTTAAATTCTTAACTAATATTTAAGAGAAAGTAAGTCTGAATACTCGGTAGGTTTGTGTAAATATTGAATTTTAAGAAATAGCAATCACAACGGAGGTTACATGGAAAAAACATTAATTTCAAATCAACAATAATATTCTCATATATAAGCAAAAATATAAAATCTTCTTTAAAGATTTTGATAATCTTGAAGACAATAACTCACATAAAGAAATTTCGTTTCTGTTTAAGATTATCAAAATCTTAAAAGAAGATTTTATATTTTTGCTTATATATGAGAATAATATTGTTAATTTGAAATTAACATTTTTTCTGTTTTTTACACTATTAGAAATAAACTGAAAATTTAGTCAAAACAATGACTGAATTATAAGTGAAGCGCACTTGAAAGAAGTTTCAGTCATTTCAAGTTAGATTTTCAGTCAAATTTACTAGTGTTTCAGAATGTCTTTAATTAGTAAGACAAACGATACTCTTAATTTTTATTTAATTTTATTTAAGTATATTATTTAATTCATTCTTAAGGAAATTAAATAGTCTTTATGAATTTTCATGCGATGATGCATATTGTGCATACTAGTGGTAACTGTTTTGATTCTATTAAAATTGTTTTTGGCAAGTAATGTCAGTGTCTTTTATTTACTTGACTATGATATTGACGATAGCAACTTAATTTATAATAAAAGACACTGACATTACTTGCCAAAAACAATTTTAATTGAATCAAAACAATTACCACTAGTATGCACAATGTGCACCATAGCTCATCGCCTGAAAATTCATAAAGGCTATTTAATTTCCTTAAAAATGAATTAGATAATATACTAAAAATTAAGAGATATCTTTCATCTTGACTGAAATTTTGTATCGTTGTCTTAATAATTAAAGACATTCTGAAACACTAGTAAATTTGACTGATAATCTAGCTTGAAATGACTGAAATTACTTTCAAGTGTGTTTCTCTTATAATTCAGTTATTATTTTGACTGAATTTTCAGTTTATTTCTAACAGTGTGGGCACGAGGCAAGGACACCATCGTGATAAATTTTTTCTTTTAGACAATTATAAAAGTGCCAAAAGCAAAATTTTTCCATATGAATGAATTAAAAATTCTCTTATTATTCGACACTTGAATGAATATTATTAACCCGCCAGTGGGTGTTAAAATTTAAAACGTAAGAAGACGCGTGGAATCAGTAAATTACACCCCACATTATTTGTACTATAAATAATAAACTTATTATTTTTCATTTTTTGTTTAATATTATTCATTACTGTATATATCTTAGAATATATAAACAAATTGGACCTTTAATAAATTTCTTTGGCACTTTCAATCTTTATTTACCATATTATGCATCATAACTTATTCCTTCTCATAGAAAAAAAATTATTACAATTTCTAATAATGTCTGATCTTTTCTCGTTATCGATTCTCATGCGCGACGTCTGCACGCACGCGTCATTGAAAATGGAAAATAACATATACATGTATAAATTGCTTGTAAGATAACAATACTACCAGGATAAATTTTCTTTTAGACATGGCAATTATAAGGGCACGGCGCTGTGCATTATTGAAAACGAAAAATAATATGTAAATAATATGTGCATGCTCAAAGCGAGTGAACGACATCGCGGAGAATTTTCCTCCAGGAAATTTGAAATTTGTGTAACGCACATCTGAAAATGCGACGTCACCGGCGAGCGATTATGGTAATATGTATATCTACGACGGAATGCAACCATTACGCAGATACCGTTAATGATTATAGTTCCTCGCAACGTAACCACGGTTACGGTCTGGCTAGTTACGCTGAACTTGCGTAATTTATTGTCAGCGGTATTTTGGTTGCATTATACAGATATCGCCCATTAGCGTGACAACAGGGAAGTATTTAACGACAACCGACGTTATAACGCGCCGTCCCGCGTCTCCTCCGCTCTCCGCTCCAGCCAGATTAACCGATAACTATGGCCGATTAATCCCGGTACGTCGTGCCGGCGCAGCGCGGCGCGACGCACTTTGTTTAGCATTTTCATACGTTTGCCATCCGCATCGCCGTAGCTGCCTATTATTAATTAGGTCGAATACGCGCGCCATTATGACGCGCGTTACGCGTTATGACGGTACTCCGAAACGACCTTACGCGCCTCGTCAGGATCCATTCCTCGAATTTGCTTTCAGAATTCGACGCGACATGCGCATTTTATTTATTTTTTTTTGTCGTAGCAGCGCGCGGCCATTCATGAGCTCGCTCTTATCTAGGACACGGCGTCATTATATATTAATCCGAGTTGATTAACTCGCGGTGCGGGAATACTGCTCGCAGCTGTTTATCGAAAAGTCGATACGCGCATTTAATTTGCCGGTAATTAAGTTACGCGTTGCGGAGGCTACTCGCGACGCAAAATTCCGTGGATACCGTAGATGGCACGATCTTTCGAACGCACCGTAAACGTAAACGCCTCGTTAGAGCTCGTCTCGCTCACGAAATCGCGCCACGCGACGATTTACATTCTTTCTTCCGCGGGGAAGTGGCGAACGCAGAGTATAAAATGGACACGACTCACCAGCGGGCGACGTAACGGACATAGATTGCTGGCCCGACGCGGAATTGCCGCTGCCGCTCGTGTTGAGCTTCCTCAGCTGTTTCTTGTGCTTCATCCGTCGATTTTGGAACCATGTTTTCACCTGGGTCTCGGACAGGTGTAACGCCGCCGCCAGCTCTACCCTCTCGGGCGTGCTGAGATATCGTTGCACCTCGAACCGCGCTTCCAAACCCGCCAGCTGCTGGTCGCTGAATACCTGAAGTCGTAAGGAAGCAAACTCTGGTCTCCTACAGTCGCGAGAGAGAGATGACTCGAGGGAAACGTGTGTAAACAGTTCGGTAAATAGTTAAAAAAGTGTAAAATGCAACTACGAGTAAAATGGCGAGAAGCGAGACAAGAGTGAGTAAACTGACACGCGTTCGCTTAACGATGAATACCTCGAGTTGCATCGAGTGGAAAGTAAAATGTCGTGCGCGAGATTTCAACTCTCGTTCCGTCTCGCCAGTCTGCTCCAACAATCATCGGTTCGATCTGTAGAAAAGAGAGCGGCCCCATTTTTATCCTCAAAAAGAATTTCAAAATCATTCAATAGACTTGGTACTTGGCGTCATCTGTTGGTTTTGAAATTCCTCTTAAGCCAAATCTCTCCCAAATGGTGAGGCACCGCGCTTTGATATTTGTAAATTTTTATGTTAATAATATCTACTGGACAATCTTTTAGCGACAATTTGATCAAAAAACACGTAAAGATTTCGAACGCTGGAAAGTGACGCTGAAAGCTTATGAGGAGAGAGTTTGGCCACTCTCTTACAAGCGTAAAAAATATAATATTTGATTGGCGATCGCGACGCTCGTCGATTCCCAAGTACTCCGGATGGAGTACCGGGAAGGGAAGAGGTACTCACAGTCCGGGCCTTCCGTCGTCGGCAATGCTTGAGGGCTGCCAATTCCCCGACCCCCGGCACCACGCCGACCCCCATGCCAGCGCTGCCGAAGAGCGGTCCCAAGAAGAAGGCCGCCGCGGCGGGCGGTGCCGCGGGATAGCCGGGTAGCAGACTGGCAAACTGCTGGTACTGCGGGTGCTGGCCGTGGCCGGAGGTGGACGTCAGGTGCTGATGGTGGTGTAGCTGATGGTGGTGGGTGTGCGGGGTGACGGTCCCGCGGCTAAGGATATCCTCGATGAGGAACGACGTCCTGCTGGCGGAAGTTCCGTTCTGGCCTGGTTGTGCTTGTTGCTGTTGGCAGGTCGACTGCATCTTTCTCTCTCGTTGGACGCAACGACGTGCTACGCGGCTGTGTAACCCCGCGAACGAGCGCGCGGTTACATCGCGGTTGCCCGGGCGTCCTTGCGTCCTGGCACGACGCCGAGGTCACGAGATCAGATTCTCGGCAGATTCTCCGCGTGCGCGCGTATTTGTGACGGGACGATTCCGCTCGGCCGAAGATTCACTCTCGAAAATGGCTCACTTTTTCTTCCTCCGTAATCCGCGTCGCGTTCGTATCTCTCTCGATCGCTTCCGTCCTGGCGTAATGGCGATTGATCGTTGCGGATCGTGGCCGTGGTTCGGGCACGGGCACGGACACGGGCACGGGCACGGACGCGTGCGGGACGCGCCGTCTGTCGTTCACTGTCTTTCGCCGCTGTCGTTCAGGTTGAGGGCGCGTAGCGGTGCGATTCGGGGCGAATCAACCCCCGCGCTACGCGATCATCGGCAGCCCCTCCCGCTAGTTAGTGTACCGCGGCGGCCCGCGGCCCGCGCTTCCTCCGTAGAAGGGTGAACCTGCGTTGAATCCCCGAGTCCGTATCCAAGGCCGGCCGGGCGTCCGCATTGGCCGGCGTCGCGACGCTCGCCGTCGCCCGGGTTGGCTCCGCGACGCTCCCGGGGCGGGACTCGGCCACTCGTTTCCATGGACACGCGCTCGGGTACTCGTGAATCCAACAGCGTACGTCCCGCGCCGAAGAGGCGGCGGCGGCGATGGAGGAGAACGAGGTACGGGAGGGACGGATCCTTCTGTCGTCGCGATTCCTCTCCATTCTGTCGCACGTAGATGATAATGCCAAGTGCAAGCATGTATATGTAAGAGTACGTTACGAAAATTCTCACCGCGCTCGCCCTCGCTCTCGCAACTCGCAACCCCCGCTGGCTACGGGGGGGTTGCGCCACCCGTTATACGTTATACGTGCGCGACGATTCCCGGTCGCGCGTATTTGAAAAACAATTCTCCCCGTAGTCTCTTGCTCTCGTAGATAAGGTTGTAATTTCCAAAGTGTCGGCAGCTTCCCTCGGGACGACCGAAACCATCAGCTTCTTACGCGACGCTACAGCTCGCATCCCCATCCGTAATCAGGCTCCTCGCTACGATATCCCGCCTCGCTTCGCCTCGCCTCGCCTCGCCTCGCCAAGCCTCGCATCGCATCGCGTCGCGTCGCGTCGGCTCGTATCGGTATTGAATCTTGGACGAGAGGACGGGCGGAAACGCGGGATTAAATTACTTAGCGGATCGTGTATACGGGGCACTCTCCAAATGGCGGTAGAAATGCGTGTAGCGCGCTTGACGAGATGACTATGTCATCTCGATACCTAAACAAAGTACACGCGGCAAAGTACGAGGTTCGACAAAACGTACAAATTCCGAAAAGATGACAATGCCGATGCGTCCTTGAGGAAATTGCCATTTCATTGAAACAAGTACCTTTCCCGCAAACCGAAACCAACAAACCGAAACGTCTAAAACAACAAGCATTATTTTGATACATAGAGATCCTGAATTCTCTCTCAACATCAGAACTTGAACATTACAGTGCTTGATGGAAGATAAATTGAGACATGTAGATGCAATTATTTTTTTATCTCAACAAAAATCAACATAAATTCCAACAAAATCATCTTGAGCATTTCTGTAATTTAAAACGAGAAATTAAAAAATCCCTTATTCTGATGATTAAAAAAGGAAAAGGGAGGAAAGGAAAGGGGATAAGAGGAATCTTACATTTTAACGGTCTTAGCATTAATCTCTCGATGGCTTTTCGCGTATCCCCGACCGTTCTCCGCTGGCGTGACGATGGCCGGCTATGATTAGGGTCGAGGGACGCGTGCCGACATTTAGACGGGGTTGCTTCTGCGATTATTGAGTAAATTAACGTCGCGGTAATTGCGTTATCGGCGCGTGTCCATCCGTCCGTGTGCGTCCGCCCGGTGTCGCGTAACCCTCGTCTCACCTCGCACCCTCCGCGCATTTGCGCTCAAAGAGAGAGAGAGAGGGGGGGGGGGGGAGAGAAAGCCGCCCTCTCCGCGCGGCTCTGCCTGTAAAGCCGAAAATCCATCGTCCGGGATTTCGACTCGGCAACGTCCTTCGTGGATCCTCTAGGGACTCGTTAGACAACGCGAAAGCAACGGGAGGTACGCATTAATTTTCAAGTTGTGTTTATTGCGGAGCGTTATGCGATACGCGACGGGCTGCGTTTCACAATGTGGTGCGCTTATTCCAATAGAAATGTACACCTGATTCGCTCGCGCGACGATATACAGCTTTATGATATCTTAACAAAATGTACAAAAGATGCGGCACGCGTATTTGAGGAAGCTTAGACTAGATATATTCGATGCGTCATCTGGTAGTGCGGATTCTGCTGCAATATAAACACTATCCTTTTCTACTTTGTGCTTTCTCGATGTTTACTTAATGTTAAAACAGCAAGAGCAAGTAGCAAAGGGCGCGACTGCGTTAAAAAAAAGGAAGAAAAAAAAAATATATATATATATATATATATACACATGTTTATATAGTTAAATATCGTCGTCGTTGGATGCGCGTTTATAAAAGGCACGGGAGAAGGTGGCAGGACCTTGCGACCCGCAAAAGAAGAAGCCGCGTCTCCAAAGAACGAAGAACGTCATGCCGATCGGGATGGCGACGAGTAGACCGATCAGCACTCCCACGAGTATCGCGGCATCCTTTTCCGGTCTCGCGCCCCAAAGATCCAAGCAGCGTAGATGTCGATCAGTCAAGGACGTGAGCATCTTCCCTTCATGTTCAGGCGGTCCGGAACAGGTGAGCTCATCGATCTCGTCTCCCATTAGCGTCTCACCGTATTTCGGCAACACGGTCCCGATCTGCGAGATATATGTAATATCCGTTATAAGCTACCCGATCGTGATTAGCTCTTTACTCATTTTTCTTTCCCCCTCCCCCCCCCCAGCTGGAACGTCGTCCCTCGATTGTCGGAACTTACCAGATATTGATTACGGCAATCGCAACTCCACTGGTTGTCCGTCAGGCGCAATTCCTCGAGTTTGTCCCATCTGCTGATGAGCAACATCGGCAAATATTGGAGAGCATTGGACGCCACGTTCAGTTTTTTCAATGGTGGCCACACGGTGCCCTCGGCGGTCTACGGGTAGCACACAGCAAATTATATCGTTATTGTGGACGACGTTATTTTCGCCGTGCGCAACGTCGTTGCCGTCGGCTACCGTATATCTGGCTGCGACGTACCTTGGATGCTATCGCATACTCGTCGATCCTCTGTAATTTCTTGCAATTCTGTACGCGAAGGCTCTCTAAGCCAGTCAATCCCGACAACCCGCCGTATCCGATCTCCGTCAGATTCGGCATCTCACGCAGACTGAGCTCCTTTAGTTTCGGCAGTGTGGGAAAGGCGTTGATGCGATTGATTACGCGTATCGGATTGGCATCCAAGCTAAGGTACTCCAAAGTCCTGGCCTCCTCCAAGGCTTTGGGCGGATCTATGAGTTGATTGCCGGTCAGGTTCAGCCTCTTCAAATGTCTGAAACAGCGGAAAGGTAGCGCATTTCTCAGATATCGTGGCAAACGTCGGAAAACGCGCCGAAACTATATCGATTCATCATATATGTATGTATGTATATCTCGGTTCCTTACTTGATATTGTGGAACTGAAGATGCGACAGTTCTTTCAGTTGACAATAACTAAGATCCAATTCTTCCAGATACGACACGTAGCTAATCGCTATGGACGTACGATAGTCAAATACACCGAACGGATTCCCGGCTAGATTCAACACTTTAAGGTCAGCAAGGTGCTCAAATAGGCTCTGATGTAACCAGTGGAATAGATTATAACTCAGATTCAAGATTTGCAGATTCAGAGGCTCGTATGATTCTGACGAGAACTTTCCCTGAAATGAATAACGTCGTTAATAAATAGACAGACTGCATAGAGAGAGAGAGAGAGAGAGAGAGAGAGAGAGAGAGAGAGAGAGAGAGAAAGAGAGAGAGAGAGAGAGAGAAACACGTGGTGGTTGAGTGTGAGCGAAAAAATTGCAAGATTTCTTTGCGCGATTTATGAAAACAAATAAGCGACGGTTTATAATGCGATTTATCTGAAAAATTATCTGAAATTTACCGCGACGCAAGGTAGCGTAACCATGAGCTACATCAATCAGTAATCTTATCGTGAAACGTTTCGTACTGTCATATCTATCAATTCTGAAAACTATCGAATCTACAGAACGCTAAAAATTCGGCACTCGATGATGTAAATTTTTTCCGTGAATTTGTTGTATAAATCGCGAATAAAAAGAGATTATTTTTTTCCTAGTACTTTTGTAGCTTATCCCTCTCTTGTTCTATCGTTTGCGAACCGAACGAACGAAAACGATCACGAGACAGTAATTATCGGTCGGAATAAAATCAGGATAGTTTCGAGCCGGTGCTCAAAACGCTGATCGATTATGTATCTCTAAGCGGTAGAATCCTACAACTGATCTTTTCATTTCCAACCTATTTAATGGTCACAAACAAATATTTATTAATATCTACAACATAAAAATAGTTTGACACTTTGAAAACGTTTAAAGACTTTTTCACTTTTATTGCAATTATATATAATAATAATAATTTGCATTGCACAATTACTGATAATAAAAATTGTGTGCAATAACTTTTTTACTTAACACTTTTTCTTACTTTTATCCTCCAAGTCCATTCAAAATATTTCCAAAAATTTCGAATTTAAAGAACTTGGTAAAATTATAACTTGCTCGAAATATTAACTTGTATTTCTAATAATTCTTATCACCGAACCGACCGAATAATTGAAAGATGTGATAACACCCGAAAAATTATTTAAATATCAAGATATGTGCTATCAATACGATGTCTTTATGGTCATCTATCTACATTTTATTCATTTCTATTAATTTGGATTAACTTAAACTTTAATCTCGGTTTAATTTACTTTTTATCTTTTCCAAAAATTAGAAAAAAATAAAAATCAGGTTGAACTGAAATTAAAATTAATCTACATTAATAAGAAATAAGCATAATAGAAATAAACATAAGATTTACAAAGCGAAGAGTAACTAATGTGTATCTTATTTATATAAAGATGTCGATGATGTTTTATTTTTTATTCTAATTAAAAATACGCGGCACATGTGTGATTGTGGAAGGCAGAAGGAAAGGATCAAATGTTTGGAATTACGGAGCGTCAAAATCTCTCCCGTCGATCGATGAGTCATGAATTGGAGGTGAGCCATGTTCGTTTCACCTTCCACGCGGCGTTAATGCGCGTTAACTCTCGTCAAGTATCGTTCCGATTACCTCAAAGATGTGTGGATGTAGCTCTTCCGATATGAGCTGATTATGACTCAGGTCCAATTCGGTGAGATTAACGAGCTGCTTGAAGGCTTGATAGTCGATCTTGACGATACGATTCTTTCGCAGAATCAATTTCTCGACGACTATCCGCGGAAAGGGCGTGACGTGCACCAAACAATTATGTTCGAACGTGATTATCTTTGCCGTTATATTCAGCCATTGCTCCTTGTCAAAGTGCGATTCCAAGCTCCGATTACTACAGTCTACGTAGTTATCTGAAAAGGGGTGTGCTACTCTCATGTCCATTTCTACCGATGTAGATTAACTTTAATCTCGAGTTAACTTGCACTTTCGATCTTTTTCCAATTCTTAAAGGAATTTTTTTTCGAAAAAGATAAAAAGTGACTTGACTCGAGATTAAGGTTAATCTATATCCGATAGAAATGGAAATTGGGACTGAAGAAAGGTAGAAAGTGAGAGGATGCTTTTCGAGTTGTTGCTCGAATGAAATTCTGTTCGATCGCGAAGAGAGAATTGAGGGAGCGACGCGCTCGACGTAACGCACACGCGGCGAGCGCCTTTGGTCGAGCTAGACGATAATTTTAAATTGCAACACTACCTGTACAAGAGCACTCGGCACATATACTCGTCGTCGTTTCCGACGTCGCAGTGTCCGCTTTAATCGTGCTCGAATTCACGGCCGCGTCTTTCGTGGAATTGTCGCATCTCGCGACAAGGATTATCGTGAGCAGAGGCACCAACAGTCGGAGATCCATCCTGGCGCGCAGAAGCTCGTGATTTTCTGAGCTTTCTCGCGGTGTCGACTGAACGAATTCGGTACTCCGTATCTGACGACTTTGCGCTATACCACGATAACGAGGTGTAGTGCGATAAGATAACATCGCAAGTATAATAGTTACTCATCGTTCGAGATGAGCTGTGAAGAATCGCCGAGAAAGCGATTTAACGGCGTTTGCTAATAATCCTTCGGCTAATAATCGCGAGCCGCCTCGCCGTCGTCGGACGTGATCGCAGTTTTTAAATCAACATTTTGACATGTTTCATTTTTTGCCGTCTTCCGCGTCTAGACCGGAGAATCGTGACGCTCTGTCTGTCTAATCCTCCAGTCAAGACAGGGCGTCACAATTATAACACGCAATTATACACGTCTAACAATGTCTCTGGCGGTAAGTAGCATTTTTTAAAACAATATTATGATTGCTATAAAACTAGATTACACGTAGTACTTGAGCGTATCCAATAATGGCTCAGATAGCACGGAGAATCCAAAAAGAATTTCCTTTTAATTATAAAAGATGAATTCTTTCTCCATCTCAACATTCTTAAGAGTTTAAAAAGAATAATTTGCCTTGATGTCACCAATTCTGAATCCTTTTTCAAATACAAGAGCAATTCTTTTTATACTCTCCTACGGAAGAAATCCTTTTCGAAAGAATTTCTTTTGACTTGATTTGAACAGATTATCCCTATTCGTAAAGAATGAAAAAAAGGTGAGTTCATTGTAAATTTCGGATGATTCGCTGTGCTATTTGAGAGATATTTTGTATCTCTCAAGTAGGCTAATCCTCTGGAGAAATCTCGCGGTGGAATTGAAGAAAATGCGTAACGTGTCATCGTACTTATTGTGAATATGTACATCGAAGCATATGAGTTTTTCAAGTGGCTGTCCAAGTAAAAGCTAATCGGCCAATTTGAAATATCGGGGACGAGCGCGATCAATTGTTGTCGCGAAAGCGCAATCACCGGCCGCCACGATAGGCGTCAAAGTGGTGACCTCTTTGATCGCCACTCGATGGCGAAATCTGGGGATGTCGCGTTATCGACTGTCGAGATCGTTTGAAATTTCCTGCATCGTTTGGATACTCAGGTCATAATAAAAAGTCGATTTTATTTTTCGGTTGATTTCGTGTTATTTTAATGCAGTTTTTAAGCGTTGGGCGTAAGAATTGAAGCGAGCGTAGATGTGAACGCAGACTGTATACGTATATTACGTATACGTATGGACGTTATAGAACAAATGGGAACGTTAAAATGAACAACTAAATTTTTCAGATTTTTAATGCTGATTTTTATCAATGCGGGTTAACTTTAATCTCGGTACGTTTAATTTCTCTTTTATCTTTTTCTAATTTTTCTAATTTTACGTCTATTTTTCCAATGTAAATCAACTTTAATCTTGAGTTGATTTACTTTTCATGTCTTTTTGTAGTTTTAAAAATTGTAAAGGAAGATAAAAGATAAATTAAATCTACATTGATAGAAATGGACATAAATCCTTTTAACGTTCAAAGACATTTATTAGCCAATGTACAATGACGAAAAGACGAAATGTGTTTTTGAAATGAGAACGTCCAATGTTACTAAGAAATTATTGATCATAAAGACACGTATACAGATTTAACAATGAGAATTTGAAATTAGAAAGAAATTGAAAAGTCGAAACTCAAGTGTATAGAACGGTGTATGTAGTATAAAAAGTGAATAAAAAGCCTGTAAATCATACAAATCAAATAATTATCAATATGCTAAATTAAACAAATACAATACAATGTAGAAACATAAATTATTATACATAAAGTGTAAAAAGCAAACATAAAATAACCGCAGATGTAATATAAAAGAGGTAACGTTAAAAGACATTGATAGAAGTTACAAGAAGGAAAAGATGAAAGAAAAAGTTTCAAAAGAGAGAGGATCAATTCAAAAAAGTAGGCGATCGTTGGAGAAGAACGGCGCGCGTGGCGCCATCCGGCGGTGCCGCCGCGCGGCGAAGAAGCTTCGCGAAAAGTATTGAATCGATGACGTCACAAAAGATGGGTCAGTGGAAGGAGTAGACGGGGCGGACGGAGTCGCGTTTGTGCGAAAAAAATGTCCGGCTACCGGGATTTATCGTCTACGTGAAGGTAGCGGCGAACGTAGCGGTACTCGGCGATCGGCGGCGTGAAGGTAGCGGCGCTAGGCGCGCGGACGCGAACGCGTACACCGGCTCGTCGGAGCGGACGACACTGGCGGTTTCGTTTCGGTCCACTCCGCGGAGTGGAGTCCGGAACACGAGCGGGCAAGTGCGTACGTTTCCCCCCCGGCACGTGCACGAAGAGAAAAGCGAAACACGGGGCCTCCTCCGCCGCCCCGTCGCGGCCTGTCAGTGTCCGCGAGCCGCGACGCGACGGTTATGACGGCTGTGGTTCGATCGCGCCGCGTAGTCGCGTGAAAAACAAAACGAGCGAGGTGTCGCGCATCACGCCGCATCTAAGTGGATCGACGACATCGACGCTACACGAGAATCACGGTAAGGATCAAGCCAAGACACGACGCGCTCGGCAACGATTCGTTCCCGCTCCCGCGTCTTCTACACGACAACGACGGCGGCAGCGACAGTGAGGTTAGGTTCGGCCAGAGTTGCTTTCCAGACCAGCGACCGTAAACGCCCATTTTTCTCGGGACAGGACGAGGTCGGCTCACGCGTGCAGTGGCGGCGAGTCGACTTCACGTCACGAAAATCACACCCGTCGTCATCGTAATCATTGTCAACCTCCTTGCCTTTGGATTCGATCGCGATGTTCTCGGGAGTAGCGTCATCGAATGTGAATGTAGCACGTTCGTCGACGATCGTCTCGCGTGGAAGATACGCGGACGCGGTCCTCGAAATCGGATCTCGCGCAGACTCAAAGAGCTGAAAAAGTCATTCTTCGTCTCTCCCGGCGAACGTATCGGGATCCCCAGATTCCCGACAACTCCGATATGGCTCTTCGCCTTCATGTCGCCTCGCCGTCCGACATTTTTGTACGAAAACACGGTGGGCCGCCTCGCGGATTCTTCGCGGAAGCGCGCAGCTTCGTTTCTTTGGACTGGTCGCGAGGGGGGGGGGAGCGGAGAGAGTGAGAGAGAGGAAAAAAAACGAACGCTCGACGTAAACAAGCGTCATCTACAAGACGGACGCAGATTTTCGAAGCGCGCCCAGGCGCAAGAATAGGACGGCGTGCTCCGACACCGTCGCGAGATGATCAGCTGATAATATTTCGTTCGCGGTTGACGGTTGACGCGGCGCTCGTACGATCCTTGGAAGGGTGAGAGAGAGAGCACGCCGCGTGGCTCATCCCTAATCGCCGTCTCCGAGGGCGCGCGGGCTTCGCAGCCGATCGCCCTTCGACTTTATCGAACGAGCAATGACAGGCCGGGAAAAGAAGCGCGCGGCGACGGCGGGGAAGGCGCGGGGGTGGAGTGGGAAGCGCGGTGCCGTAAAGTGTAACGCTCGCAGGGCGTGTTTTAACTGCGCTCGCCGCTCGCCGCGATTCTCCGCGGGTCGCGCAGGTTAGGCCCGGCGGATGATCGACGGGTAGTAAACAGTGCCCGGTGCCGTCTTCGATGTGGCGGACCCACGTGTGTGTGTGTATGAGTGCCGAGAGACCGCTCGCCCCGTCGTCTCCGCGACAACATTCGCTCTCTCGGCGCTGATAACCGAATCCCGGAATCTTTCGCTCGCGGAGCGAAAGAGAGAGATAGAAAGAGAGAGAAAGGAGAGGAGAGAAAAAGCATCTCATCTCCCTTACGTAAGACGACCTCGTGGCCGCGACTTTGCCCCCTCGTATCGTGCCGCTCGCCGTCAGATCTCGTACGTTTTTCCGCATTCGCGCCTCTCTCATCCTTTTTCTTTCTTTCCCTTTCGCCCGACGGCGCGACGCTATTTAACCCGCATCGGAAAAGACCCGCCGTTCCGAAATCGATGGGAGCCCTGAGCGCCGATGGCGCCGATGCTGTCTAATGATGACATTTAAATGCGGTGCCGCATCGTTCGATTGTTCGCGCGGCGCGGCACGGCGCGGCGCGACGCGGCGTTTTTCTTCCTCGCTTCTCTCCCCTTTTATTTGTGTTTTTTTTCTTCTTTTGCTCTTTATCGATTTTTCACTTTCTCGCGCCTTCTCTCTCTCTCTCTTTATATCTTTCAAATTTCGCGGAGCGAGCATGGTCGCGTTTGTAATTAGGAATTAACGGAGCAACTTGCTCGACGAGACATTGTAAACAAACTTAATCTCACATCGCGATTTTGCTTCTTTTGCTCCAAAGCATCCTCCGATTAAACGGGATTCGACGAGCGCGTTAAACGAGTGGTAATTGGACGTCCGAGGCGCAGAGGGAAGGAGTCGCAGGGAATCTAGACGAGAATGGGGATCGCCAAGGGGGAATGATAGGTAAGGACTTCAAATTTTTTTGTTTCCTTTTTTAAATCGGCGATCGTAGGGGACGTACGACGATCCCGCGATGTGTTATCTGTGGCAGGATGCAAGAGGGTAATACCGCCGTTGCGCTAGCGATGGTGACCCCCGGATACGATCAGGACCCTGCGAGTGGGGTCGCCGATTATACGACACATCAGGATCAGGCCCAGTTCGAGGCCGACAAGAGGGCCGTGTACAAGCATCCACTCTTCCCGCTGCTGGCGTTACTCTTCGAAAGATGCGAACAGGCGACCCAGAGCTCGGACAACTCCACGTCCGAAAGCTTCAACATGGATATACAGGCTTTCGTCCAGCACCAAGAAAGAGACCGAAAGCCCTTCCTGATCAATGACCCCGAGATTGACGGTTTGGTAAGATCGAGGAGAGATTTCGTTGGCTGACGCACCTCCGCTTGTCTCCCTTTTCTCTCGCACCCGCACGCGAACAAATGAACGAGGGAGGCAGCGAGAGATGACGATCGGTTGAATGAAATGTGCGTTGACGGCGTTTCCACGGGGACGCACTTTTTGCTTGCAGATGATCAAGGCGATACAGGTGCTGCGCATCCACCTACTGGAGCTGGAGAAGGTGCAGGAGCTGTGCAAGGACTTCTGCAACAGATACATCACGTGTCTCAAGGGCAAAATGCAGAGCGAGAACCTGTTACGCAGCGACTACAGCCACCACGGGCACGACATGGGCCCGTCGAGCGGCAGCAACGGCAGCAGTCCGCTGCAGGTTAGACGTTTGTCCGATACGCCGCGCGGAAGCTAGGCTTCCCGGTCTGCCCGGTCTATCCCCCTTACCAACGTAGATATCCCCGTAGTAGAAGGGATGTACGCGACGTAGTAGAAGGGATGTCCCGCAATACCGTTGTCGTGACGCGTGTCCTTTTGATTGCTCACGATTCAGGCAGTACGACAAGCGCCGCGTACATCTCTTGAGATATTACTGAATTTCCCATCCCTGCTCTCTGACGGCTAGTTGAGACATATATTTGCCAGGTGCTGTCATCTACAGGCAATGATGTTGAGTCGGGAGCTAACGGATTCAGAGTGAGCCGAGGGGACGTCGCCGTGGCGGACAACGACGGCGCGAATCCGCACGCGCGGGAAGAGAGCATTAATCACGACCAACTGTCGTCGTCGGTCCGACCGTCTTCCGCCGTCCAGCGCTCGGGCAAATCCACTAGCCAGGACCACGACGATCCGCTCTCACCGTCCACGGTGCACGGAAGCACGCCTCTCTCGCAGATCGGGGCGCATCCATGCGCCCCGGTTAACGACATGTATCTCGGCCAAGGTGAGTTTCAACGTCGTCGAGTCGCTCAGGAATCAGAATCAGTTAGCCGAGATCGTTCTTCTCCTCTTTCTTCTCGAAACTTCTTTTTTTCTTTTTGTGACGTATCTCTTGCCAAAATTTCCTTTATGAATGAATGAAATTTTTTTCTTCACTGCAACTTACAGCCAACAAGGGGGACTCGATTTACATCATGACTTGATCACACTCCTCCATGCTCCCTATTGTAATTTTTCCTATATTATAATTTAGGACATCTACCTACTTATTTTATTCTTTTCTCCTTTCAATATTTAAATTTTACTTTCTCACAGCCTCTTTATCTCGCCATTTTTATCTTATCCATTCTTTGCTTTTAATTTTCCTCTTTTCTCAAATCCTTTTCCTTTTTTGTCTAAAACTTGAACAATTTTCCTTCCTTTTATCTAATTCATCATTCTAAATCCTATTTAGCCTTTCCTCATTTTTCCTACTCATCACATTCTTTTCTTTTAAAATTTCGCTTATAGATGACAGTAGCGAGTATCTACGGACAATCTCTGATAGGATATACCTGGAAGAAGCCGGATACTGGGGATTAGTTGCATTACGAGAGCGAGAAAGCGCGGAATATATGGATGTCGGAAATGCTAACAATGAAAAGTATTTCGGTTAGGAATATAATGTGTTCTTTCTCGCGCGCGCGCGCGCGTACGCTCTCGCTGAGAAATAGCAACGACTCGCCGTGCCGTTACTATCTCCCAGCATGCAAGTTAAATGTTATGCATTGAGAATGACGAGTGTTAATGGACCACCGTCGATCGTTTAGATATTACAGTTGCGGGCTCGCCTTCTCCCGCGGCGAGTGAAGACGAGGAGGAGAGTGCCAGCAACACGGCCTCGAATCACGCTGCAAGTCATAGGAGTAATCACGGTAGCGCTAGAAAGGGACGTCAAAAGCGGGGTGTTCTACCCAAACACGCAACTAGCATCATGCGAACGTGGCTCTTTCAGCATTTAGTAGTGAGTAACAATGTCGACAATTTGCCGAGCAATCACTCGCTCGTCTCTCTCTCTCTCTCTCTCTCTCTCTCTCTCTCTCTCTCTCTCGTCCATTCTGTAATCTGTTTCGCTCGCTGTCTCACAGCATCCCTACCCGACCGAAGATGAGAAGCGTCAGATTGCCAGCCAGACGAATTTGACGCTGCTGCAAGTGAACAATTGGTTTATCAACGCCCGTCGACGGATCCTGCAGCCCATGCTGGACGGCGCGGGCACGGATGCGACGTCGCGCGCAGGGAAACGTCACAAGACCTCCAAGCACGCCGCGCAGCAACAGGCGGCCCAGCAACAGCAGGCGAGCTGGCAGTCGGAAGATTCGGCAAGTGATTCGGGTTCTAGCGACGGTGAGGGAGGTGCCGCTAGATCGAAAGACGGTAACGATAGCGATGAGGATGATCTTCACTGACCTCTGTCGATCACCGAAACGTCAACCTCTTTACGGTACCTTCAAATCCAGTTGCTCATTACAGTATTAAGGTATTCGGGAATAGATATCGCTTTAACTGTCAAATACGTAATTAATCTTGTGAAAGTTAAGAATACGCGGGTAGAGGTTATCACGCTCTCTCATCATTCGATACTTTGACTGTTTGTTGGTCAGCTACCCGACCGTCTGCTTTTTTACGCGACAGCTAATTATATTTTTTATCTCGCCTCAACATATATTACGTGTCGAAATGACGTCGCGAGACGAGAACTGAGATTGAATAGGTACTAAAAAGAGCAGAGTTTACTTGAATACATCAAATGAAAATATATACGTTTGTCGTGCGCCTACGCCGTGTCAAGTGTTATTTATTTTTTGACAGATTTTTTAAGTAAATCGCGCACAAGTGAAGATAAATCTGAGCTTTTTTTCTCGACTCTAACAATCTTTTGTTAGTTTATGTTGCTTGTAATACAAACGTATGCCTCTCACGATATTATTTATGACGTCTATATAATATATGTAAAAAATATATATTGTTCTAAATATAATCACATTATGTATATGTATACATATATATATATATATATATATATATATATATATATATATATATATATATATATATATACACATATATATAAATAATTTGTATATATATATATATATATATATATATATACACANATATATATAAAACGTGATTATGTTGTAACGACTTGTCGAACAAAGATTTGCCACAAAAAAAGATTTTTAAAAATGATTATTCATGTTTTCCATTCTTTTAATGTACATTTTTAAGCATGTATCATCTAGGAATTATACAAGTTTATTTTTTCCAACATGCATTATTCGCGCTCAGTTTTTTTTTTTCATATATAAATATAAATTTGATAATTCGTTAGGCATGCAATAAAACAAAATAGAGAAGGAATCAAATTTTTTTCTGCTAGCTTTGCCAGCAACACTATGTTATTACTGCTATTGTTACGATTAATATTGTTACCCAAATACTACTACCATTACCACTACTACTATTATTACTATTACTCCTACTATTATTACTACTATGCTATTTCTAGTAATAGTATCCATACTACTATTGCTATTCCTTCCATTATTACTATACTACTATTTCTACTATCATTATCAATATTATTACTGTTAACACTATCGCTCCCGCTAAAAAGCTACTGCTAGTACTACTATTATTATCACTATTACTACTATTACTATTACTACTACTACTGCTATTATTACTATTACTAAATTACTATTACTATTACTACTACCTATTAACTACTAATACCTATACTGCTCCTACTACAATAATTGTCATTTTTGTGTCACAACAAAGTGTCCGCGTTTTCTATCTTTTTGTTTTTCGTTTGCAGTTATAATGCGTGTAAGTTTTCTTCAGATTGAAAAACTTGCTTTATAATTTACAATTTGTATAAGGCAATCCAATATGGACAGTATATAAGAAACGGTAACGTTGCTAACGTTAATTGACAAGTTGTAAGCCTATTCGATTAGATGCATCATGTGGCACATTTGTAAAAAGATTATATGGATAATCAATTAATTTCCAAGTTAGATTGAGAGTTATAGTTGGTAACATGCAATATTAATTGTACTTTTCGTGCCATTAAAGAGCGTGGTAACTTTCCGCGTTTAGTCTTTGTTCAGTGCTCTGCAGTGTCGTGGCATAGCGAAATGCTGTCCCTCCATGATAATAATAATAATAATAATAATAAATAATAAATAATATAATTAATAATGATAATAATTATTACGCTATTGATAATGATAATAATTACAACTATAATTATATAATAATTATAATAGTAATAACAATAACAGCAACAGCAGCAGCAACACAACACAACCACAATACAATGATGATATAATACTACTTTAAATATATGATGATTATATTTTTAAACTCTAAGTGTCGTCCCTTGAGCGTGTACTGCACGTGTTACATGATACTGTACATATTACATGCGAAACTGTTAGTGAGAGGTGGACAAAGCAGAGAACAAATATTACCAAGTATGTTAAAGAAAAGCTAATAGAAAAGCTTTTCTTGGGAAAAAAGAAATTGGTTATATCCAACGATATATACGTCATTTTGGAATATTAATGTTTAACACCCTGGCTGTCTACATGTGATCATTACGTTTTACAAGCCGAAATTTTTCTTACCGCGTTACTTTGGCGGGCAGAAGCTTTATTTCGAGCTCCGCTTCATACCACGCAAATGCTACCGGCGAACTTTCGATATGCGCTCGTGAACTGGCTGTTCTCGCCGATGTATGTACATACCGTTCTTCCTGATGCACATACGCCTGTATATTTATGCTTTCTCCGACGCTATCATTTCCACGCGATCCGTCCATCGAGATTTTTGAATGGCCAAGATCGTCTTAGCCATTCCTTGATAGATTTGACATAAAATAATGTAGCGTATAAATTAGTTGTTTCCAAAGTTGACAGTTTCCATACTTGGGAGGATGTGATCTTGCTGTACCAACACGGTTTTGCAGGAACGTGGAATTTCCCGTTTCGTTCTTACAATTAGTCTGTCTCGGTTCCGCCTGTTATCGTTGCTGTCACTTTTCTCACGGCAGTTTTCTTACCGCAGTTAACGTTATAAGCTGACACTAGTCACTCGACCGTAGGAGGGCAGTGTGTCATATAATGTAGCCTGTCGAGATGTGGTTGCCTTAAGTAGTCAAATATCATTTCCTCTGTACTTATAATTTTTGCGTTGAGTCGATGTATATAGCCAATTAACAGAGTGCTTCCATTAGTAGCTTGTCCAATCTGTTCTTACAAATCCTGTAATGTAATTACTTTCCGTTTTTGTGTTTTTTTTTCCTTTCGTTTCTCGAACGATTTCTGTACGCCAACTCTCCGCTCAATCGCCTAATCGTAACGTCGATTGTAACATCGTGATCATGCGAAATATTTGAAAATTGACTTGAGTAAAACGACATTATCAGTTGCAGACAGCTGACAGTATAGCTCCCGTGCACGGTGCCGCGACGTCAGTTTGTTTAAGGTAAACAACGATCGGCTGCAACAATGACAAAGACCAAAAAGAGAGAAGAAAAAAAAATATGCGCGGTGTTGCTCAACGCTGCCTTTCGGCTTGAAGAGAAAAACATTCATCGAGAGATCTGTGCTATTCTCAATGAACCGTAATTTGTAATAAAGCAATAACTTGCAATCATAATTTAATGTATAAAAGGAGGCGTAAAAATCTTGGCTCCCCTTAGTAATTACTGTTTTGACGAGCCACCTCGGTACGGAGCTATACTGTATACTCCGAGAACGTAAGATAACGCTTAGATTAAGAGGTAGGTTGTAAGGCTGAACCACGTATACGTATGTGCTGCGGCACCAGACGACTGTGATAATTCGGTGGGCGGTGCCCAGCCTCCTACTTCACTCCTTGTATACTAAAAGTTAGTTAAAAGAAAGCGTAAACGATTACCGAAGAGGTTGAACGTATGTCGGGACGTGCGTTGCGTAGAACGTTGCCATCCATATGCACGCGGACAGACCGAAAGCGCCGTATATGCACCTGGCATATCTCTCACCGGGTACTCTCGCTTTTTTACTTTGCATCGCATGGGTGCTCCCCTCAAAGTTTATTACAACGCGTGCATGTGGACACTTTATACGGTACAAGACGCAAATGCGTCTGCCGCATTAACGTCGATGCGTAAAAAAAAATATATATCGAGAATTAGATTAAAAAGAGATATATAAAGGTAGAAATGGGTCAAATACTTTTATACCGTTATTAGTTTCCGTCGTGGCAAATAGTTTTGCTATTTGCTTGCAAATTATTCAAAAGAGATTACTTTCGAATTTCATAGACTGTTCTTAGCTTGCGAAATGACATCAGTTTTGTATTTTATGAATAATTCGGTTTTGTTCCACTTGTCTCATGGATATTTATGTATAATATAATTATAAATAATTCAATCATATAATTTTCTATAATTATATGATGAAATGTAGAAATTGTTACACACAGGTATATATATATATATATATATATCTACGAAAATCGAAAGATTTTCACAAGAATGATGTGTTATTCATATAATTTTATTACGCTTGTATTCCTAATTTATCTGGACAATATTCTAATATTCTAGACGTGCCTCCCAGGCCCCGCTTTTATTCCAATGGCACATATGTAAAATGAAAATGTTGTTTCTCTTCTATCGTACACACATTTTCATTCTATGTGCGTTTGATCAAGTAGCGCATGTACAGAGCAGGAGATAGGATAAAAGCTGGTTAAAAGTATTCAGAACACAACGAATACAGATTCTGTGTACATTTCTCAAGTCCGAATCAACATTTTTCCGAGAATGGCCCATTTCTAACTTTGTTCAAATTTCAAGTCGTAAATGAGAAACATATACTTAAATGTATTCTAAGAAGAAAAGAAAGCATAGATATACAAATTAAATACTTCTTTCCCTGTACATCAACGCCCTGTTAAATAAGTTGTTTATCGATAATAAACGCCATCACGCTTGCATCATCCCCTTTTTATTCTTACCAAGCAATTATGTGAAATGCCGTTTGTTTTAATCCTGTCGATATATTTCCACAACGTTGTCCCAACGAAGAACACATGTACACACATAAGAAGACATTGTATACAAAGTGAAAATGATTAGGAAAATATGCACTTGAGATTTAATATTTGTGAAAAACATCCTTATATTATCTCTTAAAAACTAAACTTGAAAGAAAGAGGGAAGAGAGAGAACCAACGATAAAAATTTTACACTATTGATTTATGATCCTAGTATTTCGATCTTTTTAACGTTACACGATTAATCAATATTAATCGCTAAGGTAGCTGTGCTCTAACGCTTTTGTGTAATTTTTATTTTAAAATTTCATCAGAGGACGTGCAACTACCTTGTATATACATTCATCCATTTATATACACGCATACACAAAATATAAAGTGGTTACACTTGTCGAGTTTCCCGTTTTCCTTCGTTTAATGTTTTTTCTCATAAATAATAAGAGATATCGTAGAAAAAGAAAAAATGGAGAAAAGATTCACCTTGTAATTTACATTGAGCATCAGAGATATTTCCGTGATTTGTTTTTTTTTCCAATTGAACCACTGTGGATGGAGCGACGATGATAAATGAGATAATTATAAGGATGATGAATGCGAAACACATCCAGGCATATTTTTTCAGGATATAAAAAATCGTCCGAGGGCGTACCACACATACGATTAAAGGCTAGTTACTGGAACATCTTGATCTTCTCGATGATTATCCAACCCGGTCATTGATATGTGGTCCGCAGCGTATCCCTAGCAATCAACGGTCCTCCTGAAAGTGTCACGAGTATACGTAGTATATGTGCGCTATGGGATTTATTTTAATCTTCTCTGGAAAGACTAGAGACAAACCTTGAATTAAATAATCCATCAGCTCGATTATTGATCAGCCATACTAATATAAATGAGAAACCGGCGACCAAGCTACCGAGGATCAGACTGAAGCGTTCCGTTGCTGCCGCTGGTTTAAGAAACATTCTAACGCTTAATGTTTGCCATATGGACTCTGTCCAAGTCGAGTAGACACCCGATTTCATGTCGTATCCTGTAACGGAAGAGAAACAATTGGATATGTCGATCTGTCTCTATTGCGTATCTATCGCGAGTAAGTGACTTACCCTCGATAATGAACGCGGGACTTACAGCCGTGCTGTAATTGACGGTTGAATTGATACATAAGCCCGTAAAGTTCTGACCGCCCATCCAGGCAAGCCGATTTTCGTGGCACGTTGTTTCGTTCATATCATAGAGCTTTTCGCCCGTCAGATAGGCCAAAAGCTGACCCGTCAAAGTCGTCGCGATGTTGAGCGCTCTATGTACCCCGACGTATAACGGTAAGACCTGATCGACCAATTTGGCATTAGGCGCCGATGCCGCGCGAAACAGAGTACATTTGGCGCTTTCCATATAGCAATATAGCATTTCCGTGGTGAGGTTCTCGATGGATATCGGTAGATCGACGGGCTGCGGTGCCTCGCCCGTCACCGCCCGGTAAAGCTCATTAGCAACCTGAAGAGCAATTTTCGCTAAATCTGATGCAAGCGCGCTAGTATCGTTTCTAAAACATGATATACGAGAGAATCTCAATAATGCAAGATTGTGAAGTGATGCCAGATTATGATAAACATTAAAAGCAAACATTCTGATCATACTTGTCGAAACCGAGACTCTCCGCGTCATCCAGGATACCGTTGTAATATCGGTTCTTGAACCGTCTCCCGTGATTGCTTACAACGACGGTCGTCAGATTCGGTTTCGCCTCCAGAAAACTTTGCACGGACGTGGGTGGCACGCTACCATCTAAAACCGATGCATTCAACGCGTGCTGCAAACGGTTGATCGTGTCGTCCCTGCCGTTGCTGTGAAGAAATATCTTTCCTTTGCCCAACTGGCCAAATTCGATCACGCTCTGAATATCGTTCAACTTTAAGTTGATTCCACCAAGGGCGTTAAAGTTGTTTTGCTTCAAGTCGTACACCATACGACTGGATCCTATGTAATCGAATGCCTCTCCATTCAGCAGAGAAAATACAACGTTCGTTTCTGAATAATGAAAATAAATATCATATATTTGTAATTGAACATTTCATGAGACAAGTCTGAAGAAGAAGGAAGGAAGAAACGATACGTACTATCGACGGTGGCGTTTAAGAAACTCAGGTAATACGCAGTGGCGAGCAACGTGACCAGTCCTGTTACGGCGTTTCCAGCACCGGGCGACACGCCGTCGAACAACGACGACGCGTCCAATCGCGCCGTCACCATTATTACCGTATTGTCACTTTCCGCGAGAGGCGCCAGGGGCCAGTGTATATTCCTATCTCCGAGCGGGTCGCAAAACTGCGTCGGATTGAAGTTGAGCATGAAATCTGTACGCTTTATGCAGGATTCCGAGTTGACGGCAGCGTACATAAACGACTTCATCTCTATCGCGCAGAGAGATCTCTGATACTGTGTCTCAAGGTTGTGCGCGTTATGCGCCCAGAAACAGGACTTTATCACCTCCAGGATTGTCTGATTCTGAAGAAACAACACTTTTCTTTCACACTCATCTACATTCGTGCTGTTGTGGCTATGACAAGTGAAAAAGATAGAGAGAGGAGAGGGGGAGAGAAAAATTAAATTAATTGTAAATTTGTTAATTACTTTAACTAAAGAGAGATAGAAGGGTGGTACAATAGGGAAGAATGAAAGAACAGAAAGTAGATGATTAGAATGATCAAGGCTTAACTGAGGATGGATCGTCTCGCTTCTCAGCTGTAATATTAATGTTTCGACGAAACTGTACATAAAAGTCTAACCTCTGTATAAAACATGGGAAACGGCCAATCTTCCATGAGCAAGGCGGATCCAAAAGGATTCCATGGGTGCGCCTCGTCACATTTCTGATAACCAGAGTATCGATTCGGGCACTTATCCTCAGGTGAATATTCCAACGGACGTTCGTGGCTGACGTTTTTCGCTAGTAGCACGCCGTTTATGTTGTTTGTATTCCTGAGTCTTAGAAGGGTGCTTTTGTCGAACATTGCGAACGACAAGACCACAGTGTACGGGCCAGCGGTAGATTGCTTTTCTATCCAAGCGATATCGTCGTCCGTCTCGACCAAGTGCACTACGCCTACGCTTCCTGATCGACTGGCTGTAAATCGACACGCAAGTCAATAAAGGGGCAAGATTAAAGATAAGTATAGTAATTGAGAAAGTAACGGAACGCGGGCGAGCGCCGATTCTTACAGGAGCATCCAAACTGATGTGTGCCATTGTGCCTTCGGAAACACGCAGCTACACCCTCCAAGGGCATGTATATCATATCCTTTATCCTTTCGGAGGTCGCTAAAAATTAAATTGTTCAATTGTGCGACGAGTCGCGCAAGACACGCAGAATCGTTACCTGAATTTACGATGACGACAGCCAAAAGCAACTTCCACATTTCCACTGCCATATTCCGCTGTTATCACCCGCTATAAACTTGAGGTTTACACAATTCGACTAGAATTTCGGAGCGTTATCCTGTGCTGTGCTGCTACGACACATCTTGAACGCGAGATATGAAAACAATTAACAATGACACATGGCGTGAATCACGGTGGAGCTTATTCTGCTTACAACTGATATTTGGTTAGAATCGTATATATGTTGGAATTTCGCGAACAAGATTACCCGGATTTATTCAAATCAAAAGACAAAAGGCAAAAGACAAACTTTGAATCTTGAATTTATATATGAGAGAACTATGTCAAATCAAACAAACTCTGTACACTGTATATGGAATAAAATTGCTCTGCAGCCTCCCACCTTGTCGTGTGGCAAAGCTGATAAACGATCTTCTAGGAAATTTCTTTTCTTAGGGTCGACGACAGGAGTGACGAAAAAAAATGTAGTAATTTACATCATGCGTGCATTTTAGGGATGGGCGATGTTGAAAAAAATAATCGATCGTTAAAAAATCGATCACAAAATATATCGATGTCTTACAATTGATAAAATTGAAAAAACATCGATATTAATCGATTAATTTGAGTTTTTGTAGTAATGTAAACTGACGAAAGC
>JAJVSH010000003.1:2316497-2329787 GCA_021460005.1 Tetramorium alpestre | reverse complement strand
CTTCCGAACGTTTGCGAATGCTAGTGACAATTCTAGTGACATCGAACAAAAAAAATTATTGTTTAGGGAATAATCGAGTTGAGAAAACATCGTTGAATAATCGATTCTGTAAAAGAAAAATAATCGATGTCAAAATAATCGACACGATATCGCCCATTCCTAATTTCCACGTGTGTGTTGTGTCGCGCGATTGTTCTGCATTGCATAATGCAATTTCAATTCTTCATTTCCACCATTTCGCATTCTAATCCAAGTGGTAGACAATGATTTTGCATTTTAAATTGACATTTAGATATATATTTAACTTGATGTTAATACATCGAGCGCTTTAGAAATTCTAACCTTTGTCAGGTAACCGGCACGTAATCTACGATGTTGCCTGTGAATAATATTAAATTGATCACTCTCGCAACGCAACTTTCTGCATGGAGAATCTATGTAGACACGACGTATCGTCACTTGAGCATCTGTCGCGACAGACACAAGCTGATTCAGGCCTTCAATTCATACTCGACAAAATCTGACACGAAGCAGACGGACGTTGAACCGTCCCACGATCCCAGAGTCGTGGCACTGCGAGAAAAATTAATCTACTGCGACTATCTGGATGATCAGAAAGTCAAGATAAATTACATGAAGCGTTTCGTGTCGAAAAAGAAGGTAGAGTACGCTGAGAGGAAAGCGCAAGCCGAAAGGCTCACAGATGTACCTGTCTACAGCGTGCTCTTCGACGTGAGAGACAATAAAAACGACGACGCCGGCCACGCGGAGCAGCGACATTTCAATGCGGAAGATGCGGCGAAACCTGTACATATGCCCTACGCAAGTGTAGATTCCTATAGTAATGTGGATGCAACTTTGAACGAGTCCAAGTCTGAAAGTCTCGATAAGGATACAATGGTATCGTTGAACGACACGTATAAAGCTCTGTACGAGAAGTATTTAGCGGAAAAGAATGCAGCTTCGGGCAAAGGAGGACTCACCTTGCTCGATTATTTGGAGGATGCGGAGACGGCAACTCAGAGAGCGCCGTCAAATGTTCCGTCCAATTGGATGGTAGACGTCGAGCAGTACGACGATACTTTGCACCAGGACAGTTGGCTCAGCATGTATGGAACCCCGAATCCAGACTCCAGTGTCAGCTCCGTCCCATGCGGGGGTTGTGGCGCCTTGCTGCACTGTAAAGATCAAGCCTTGCCAGGTTACCTGCCCTCAGAGTTGTTTCAGAAGAAGCGCGAGCATGAATTGCGAGTGATGATCTGTCAGAGATGCCATTTTATGCAGTATTACAACACCATGTTGGAAGTGAAGGTATCCGCGGACGAGTATCCGAAACTTTTAAAAGTGATAAAAACGAAGAAATGCGCCGTCATTCTGATGGTCGATCTTACAGATTTTCCATGTAGCATATGGCCTGAAATAAATAGCGTGCTGCATCCCTTCACGCCAGTGTTTGTCGTAGGAAATAAAATAGATTTGCTGCCCCAAGATTCCCAGCATTTCTTCACTCATGTTAAAGATTGTCTGTCAAAGGCTGTAGAGAGTACAGGAATCAAGAAGGAAAATATCAAACACGTAGCGCTCGTATCTGCAAAAACTGGCTATGGCATGGAGGAACTTATAAATAAATTGCATAAAATTTGGAGATACAAAGGTAAGGTGTTTCCATTCGAAATTGAAGCAAGACCCAAGTGTATTTTATATTTATAATTTATATATTTTTTTATTTATACAATTATAATTTAGGAGACGTTTATGTAATCGGTTGCACAAACGTCGGTAAATCCTCTCTGTTCAATGCTCTTCTGCGATCTGATTACTGCAAGGTACAAGCTGTGGATCTTATACAACGAGCAACCATTTCTCCTTGGCCGGGCACAACATTGAATTTGTTGAAATTTCCAATTTTGAATCCTCTCAAGTGGCGACTTTATTTGAGGACGTTGCGATTACAAAAGGAGCAGCGGTACAAGACTACTGAAGAAAAGCTTCGAATAAATTGGTTCAAAACGACGCGTAACTTGGATTACGCCACATTACAAAGTACGTATCGTATGTATTGTGATTATGAGTGAAAGGTTCTCACGTAACTGCAATTCAACATAATCGCGATTGCAAAATTTTTGCATTACTGCCTACACTGGTACACGTGAAAGGTAAAGCTTAAATTCTAAATTTAGGTCATATCGGCAGAACATTTTATTCAAAATCCGACATTAAGGTGGAAAACGATCCATTCGTCGAAGGAAAATATAAGAAGCATCCACAACAATTCGGTTTCGATGAGACTAAAGAAGAGTACAGATACAGTCGCTGGTGTTACGATACTCCCGGCACCATTCAACCGGATCAGGTGTTGGATTTGCTAACAATGCAGGAACTTTTGTCGGTTTTACCAAAGAAAATAATCTCTCCTAGAACTTTCATTCTACATAAAAATCAAACAATATTTTTAGGTGGAATAGGCAGATTGGATTATACAGAGGGTGATAGTTTTATTAGGTATTTGTGTTAATTTACAATAATAATAATAGAATCAAGGTGTCAAAGAGAAAGAGAGTTTAAAAAAATAATAATTGCATGTCATTTAGGTGTACAATATTTTCGAGTAGCGAATTACCGATAACTTTAACTCGTACCGAAGATGCGGACAGCGTATACAACGAGTTACTCAAAACAAAAGCATTTGTTGTACCTGAAAACAGTCCGCACCGATTGAAACATTGGCCAGCTTTAGGATCTAAGGAAATGGAAGTTACTGGTGTTGGAAAGAATGAATCGATCGCCGACATTGTTTTATCCAGTGCGGGTAATTTTTGCAACAAATAAATTTACGTTTGTACATTTTTGTGATCTCGTAGTCATCGTTTTACAATTGTTACAGGATGGATCGCGATCGCTGCTGAAGAAGCCGAATCTGTCTTATTGAGAGCTTGGAGTCCACAAGGTCGCGGCTTACATCTAAGAACGCCAGCCCTTTTGAGAAACTCTGTCGCTTTACGTGGCAATCGAATCTCAGATGCGCCGACATACAGAAGCGGACGCCAAGCGTACAGAAAATAAAAAATCTTTTTAAATATCTTTTATATTGTACATAATACGTCCAAACTCATTCTTGCATCATATACTCCTATATGATTGAACACAAGTTCTGTTAATACTTGTAGATAACTGACATCTCAATACTTTAGTCAATCACAATTAAAATGTTCCTGTTTGTTTTTTTTAAACAGTGCTTTGATATTATATACGTGTATATGAAATATTAAACAATCTATTTTAGAATTTTACAACATAAAGATATAAAAATTGCATTAGAAAGATCTGACAATGACAACAGTAATATTTTTATCATCAAACATCGGTTTCTCGCGCACGCATTTTCGCTTGCTTATACATTCTTTTGTAAAATTTCTCTAGATTCTTATAAAAACCGCGGCCCGGCGAGTAATCTCCTACGTACTCGTATCTTGGATTGCACTCCACAACACTGAAATTGAATATTTTCAAATTTATGTACATGTTATAGCGGACGATAATCTTATTTAACGCTATTTATTCGTCCGTCATTCCAGTGCCATACCATTTTTCATTAGTTTCCTGAAGATTTTCAATTTTAGACTGTTTAGATTGCAATCTATAAAGACATGGCGATTATAATGTGAAAAACATTCAAGAGATTTGTCTGTTTGCAATGAACTCACAATGGTGTTGCCGCTTCTTCTTGCGTGTCGAATTTTCTACAGATATCAGCAACTTTTCTGCAATATCTTTGCTTAGTGTCAATTCCATCATATCTCTTGATTATATCAGAATCATCATAACATTTGGGAAAATAACAATTATACTTGAAACAAACTGGACATTTGTCTGTAACATGGGTATTGTCGCGTATGACGACGGTGGATTCGGCTAACTTTGGAAAATCTGATCGACAAGTGCATATGAAATTTTTCCTCATAAAGTGATAACATTGATCATGAGTTTGCGATCCTGTCTGATGGCTCGCGGGACATGAACAAAATTGATGAGACTCGCTCGATCTCTGACGGTACCTATTTATTACGTAACATGTGTTTATACCATAATGCACATAAAAATAATATGTAATGACGGTAATACTTGCGGTCGACAGCTTTGCGATCTCGGCTTAGCATGGCACACTCTCCTTTGCCTTATAATACCTTTAATCGGTTTTTTCCTTTGCCCACTTATCGTTTGCTGAAATTTACATACAAACGACCGAGATATTGCAAATTTGCGATTTTTAAGCGAACTTTAGGAGAAAAGGAGAAAATTTAAATTTAAATGACATGTCATTTGTCAATCTCAATCTACTTATTACAAGTACCTTAGAATAAATCATTTTTGGATTGATGACATAAGATTTGCTCATACTTGTGTCATAGGAGCCCAAGATTTCCTCGACAATCGTCTTAGTGGAGACCTCGATTTTGGGCGCTATGATACCCTGCGGCGTAAAAATGATAGTTTTCGGATTAATGAATAAAATGAAAAGTTTCAGACTTGTTCCAGATTAAAGAATCGGACAGCAAGAGTCATACGGGAAAGTATTTAGTCGGCTCCATCAAAAGGTCTACATCCACACCAGCTAGTAAACCTTCGAAGGATGGCGTGGGATACAACAAATCTATCAGATTTGTTTCAAACGTCGCCAGAGTAATGCCTCGGCTAGCTGGCGTTGTCCACTGTATCAATTCCGCGTATAAAAATTCCTCCTCCAAAGCGCTTTGCAGCTCCGCCAGGGAACGTCGTCGAGCAAAGATCTTGTCGAAGGTAAATTTGTCGTGGAACAAAAGCGGGAAAATCGGACTTTGCCTCTGGGATTCCGCATAGGAATCGAGGGTATTGATTCGCAGAATCACTTTGCCATTGGGGCATAGCCAAACACCGGGACACGTTACCTTTAATAAAACCGCGCTGCGTGAATAAGAATCGCGAGACTTGTAACACGACTTTTACGTACGTACGTACCGCGTGTACATCCAGCTGTACTTTAACGCGAAAAGCTCTGTTTGTCATCCCGTCCAACTGTCTAATGACAACTTCATTAATCGCACGATATTGACAGCATCATGATTGTCCACTACTATCTACGCAGTGATAGTATCACTATCGCTTCGACAGCTTCATGATGGATGGATAGCAAAATTTTTGACTTGCAAGTTCAAGATCCGTATTCAGATTTTACTTTCTGGATTTAGCTAGTAGGTAAAAGAGTGTGCACGTTCACTTACTTTACTTTAAAGACCCATGCCATCTTGCGAGAGACTTGTATTTGTTGCCAGGGAACAGTGACACAACATCGCTCGAATCAATGTATCGAATTTTGTCAAGATCTTACCTTTCTTTCATGATTTAAGTATATTTCGAAAAAAGTTTATCGAGTTACAAACGATACAAACATTTTATTGCAGAATTTCTTAAAAATTGTAAATATGTCTCAAATACATGTAGGTATTATTTAAATTCTAAACTGCACGCCAGCAAATCTTTCATTCGGCAGACCTTTCTGCAATTTTCGACGTACGAGTTCATTCACGATAAAATCCGATTGTTTTCTGGAGAAGCGTAATCGTGGATCTTTGGTGACAGGTACTAGCGGTACGCTAAACCAGCCGTATCTATTAAAATTAATTATTGGTTTTCATTTCACGTTGGCTCGTTACGTCATTGGCTCTTACTCACTCCATGTTTACCGTCGGCGGCCTAAACGAATAAATGTCTTTGGGTATCATTTCCGTCTGTCGTTTAATCAACTGGATCGCGTCCGCTTTAACGTCCGACAGGGAGAAAACATCGTGTTTCGCATAAAATTTGCCAGTTAATGGCTTTGTACGAGTGGTGAGCACAAACGTTTCTCGCACGGTCATCTTCTCCTTTCTATATCTTTCTGCATAGAAGCGCAGTTTCATAGGACTTAACGTCCTATGCGATAACGTGGTCGCCATAAGTTTATTCACGCTGGATTTATGTTGTTGCGAATTAGAGTGGATTAAATTATTATTTTGCAAACGAAGCAAAAAAAGTTGACTGTCTACGGAACTAATTTCAACGTCTCACTTATTCGCTCAGTCTTTGTCGCAGGTCGCAACATCACGCTTTTGAATAGCGCTCGCTGTCGTGAAAGGTAAAAAGAATATAGCTCAAAGACAAAGCACTTGAATGTGTATATTTACGATATTTTATTTTAAAATATGTATATCAGTAGAAAATACATACGATAACAAGCGGAAGACCGTGAGTCTTGATCAGTCACAAGTTTTTTTAGGCCTGCAACATCGTTGTTTCTCCTCTCGCGATCTCTGATCGATTCAATCAGATACTGCTCTCATAAGTACATTAATTTTCATATTTCTTTTTCTATGTCTTCCCATTCTCTTTCAACTTGTGCTTTCTCGTGCCGCTCTCCCGCTATCAAGTCAAGTGACGAATGTGAAATAACGGAAGAGCAGTGCGATGGCAAGCAAACTGAGCGAGAAACAGAGAGAGAGACTAGGGAAAAAAATATAAAAGGCAAAATTACACACAATTACTCTGACCGTGTAAGGCAATTTTCGCGTAAAAAACTAAAACGCGCCTTTTCTTTTATCAGTCCATGACCTATCGCATCCTAAAGCGTCACGCTACTTTAATAATCAGCGATTCGTTAATTGGTTGCCAATTGATATGACGCCGTAACGTTGTAAATGACTTTCTTACTGCGGTCAATAATGTACTTGACAAGTTATTCTTAAAGCATTTATATATTTAAAAACTATTTTTATTTTCTCACTCTATGAATATATGTACAATAATAATGACGAAAGATAGGCTGGTAAAGATTTAGCTGATATATTTTTCTAATACAAAAAAAAACACTTATGGCACGCTGTTCAAATTTATTGAATTGATGCTTTGGAACGCAAGTTAGACCGACGAAATAAATGGCAAGATTTTCTCGCATCTTGTCGTTGCGATATAACAGGAGCAGCTCTGCCAACTCGTAGATTTATATTTCTATAAATATGAAAGACAAAGTGCTTAATATAAATTGTTTTTTTAATTTAATTTAATTTTCTCATGTTGGAAAAGCTTAAAGATTTGTGCGATGAAAAATAGTTGAAATATTTTCTATCGTACTTTTGATAAATTTAAGGTGTTGAATAAAATTTATCGCGGATTCAGACAGACATTAGAGAATCCGCGAAAAGGTATTTTAGATCGCGTCTAAAACAGTAATTCTCAAATTTTAAGCGTTTAATATGATGTATATTCATTCATTCAGTCATTTAATAACATTCTTATCGTTCCACTTTTATTGCCATCGTGACTTTTTCATCGCCGTGATGAAAAAGCGCGAGACAATTTTTTTTGTTGCGAATCGATATATTATAAAATCATTGTAATAAAACGTATTTGGTATATTATCTTCTTATAAAACTATTTTTTGCCTGAATTAAATCAATTCCGTTCGGTAACAGATATATTTGGTAGGATATCCACAGCTGTCGAGGATATATCTCTCGTTTCGCTGAAGCGTTGCATTGTATTCCTGAAAAAGAGAAATTCTTTGTGCAACTGTTACAACTACAAAAAATTCAAAAGAAATTGTTGAAATGATTATTCATTAAAGATGAGATTGACGATAGTAAAGATGAATTTTAAGGTTGATGGCTCGATAATTGGAATAAAACTGAAGAGAATTCAATTTTAGACAGATAAATGAATGGAGACCTGTACTATCTCTCTCTTTTCTTTCTCGGCTTTTCATCATGTCTAACATATATACATATTATATATACCTTTTCTGCTCACCAAGCAGCTTACTATCCCTATTGGCAGTCTCTGCATCCGTGTAGACTCTTGATTTATCGACTTGATTAAACTGCTGCAACTCTAAATTGCCATTGTGATTACATCCGTTTTCGCATCTGCTCAGATAGATATCTAGCAACGGCGATCGACAGGTGTCGCGTGGTGACAGATAATTGGGATTGCTCGGTGACAGAATCTCTTCGTAATACTCTACGCTCTTTGGTTCTATACCACCGACGGTGGAGCCGTACTTTTTCGGCAAAGTCGACGTGCCTCTACCGTAATAGGAAGAATCCGCTGCGCCGTCACTCAGAAACGATCTCGACATAGGATTCTTGTACGAGGGGATTCCAGCGAGATCGTTGTCCGCGATGACGTCCGTGCTGTGATACTTGACGCGAGACGCGACAAGATCCAGCGTCGGGGATCTCACGTATCTCCTCAGGGAATCGTGCGAGGAAGACGGCAAGCCACCGTAAGGCTCAAAGTGGATTCTCGCCTCCGTCTGATGACCATACGACATGTTCAACGTGTCGCCATTGAACCTTTCTCGGTCGATCGGCGATTTTCTTGAGGACGACGTTTCATCGTCGCCATATAAAATGTAACTTTTGTCCTTTGCCCTACAAAACATTTTACAATTACTTATGCGGAATAATACTGGTATTATTCCGCGTGGTAGGGAAACTCTCGGCTGATGAAACTAAATTGAAAACGCAATTCGTGATTTGTCGTTTGTCCTTCTCAGACTTCGTTTAGTTAATGAATGTTTATACTTACGATACTTATAAATAGGGGGAATGTTTATACTTACGATACTTATAAATAGGGGCGAAAGAGAAGCGAAGAATGAATTTACCTCGTCCTGGGAACTCCATAATTGTACAATCTGTCGCGTTCCCTTTCTCTAGAACTGTTGAAGCTGAATCTTCTAGGCAAAGTCACGCTGCTCACTCCCGGTGGCGGTGCCGTTAAGGATGGCCTCTTTCGATCGTTGAATCTCGAATAGAAGCTGCGTCTTCGTATTCGATCTATCACCGATTCCGAGCTGTCGCCACGCAAAAATAGAGCGTACGACGGTGAGGTCGGGGAGTGCAGATCGCCGCGATTGTGATTCAGGTCAGCCGAACAGATTGACCAGGAATCGAAACTTTCGGGCTCCTCGGGCGAGACCATGTCCCCGATGATACAATCGTCCAGTGGCTCTCTAGTTCCCGCTCCGCCATGGCTAAGGTCGTCGATGCCTTGAGAAGGACTCGGCTTGATCTCTCTCGACTCATCCTGTCGTACAATCTCTGTTGGTTCGCTGGTTTCGCTGGCCAGACGGAACTGACTGGAGCTCACGTCTCGCGACTCCACGTGATTCTCTATGATCCTGGCACATTCGGTGACCTCTCGCTTCAGTTCAGCGACATCCTTCGCTCGTAACGGCTTATCGATGATTATCTTGTTGCCGGTAATGTTGGCGTGGTGCGTCATCCGCGACAGACCCTCCATTAGTTTGTCTGCCGTTTTAGGTGATCCGATAGACAGAGCGGCGGCGGGATTTGCTTTAGGTGAATCAGATCTAGGCGAGCCGAGATCTCTCTTGGGCGTGGTGTGTCTAAACGCGTGTTGCGGTATCTTGGTCAAATCGAGTTTCAGATTCGCCCTATTCGGCCGAGTACATTGTTCCGGCTGACAGACAGTAAAGCGCGAGTCATTCAGAGAGAGATTCGCGGGACTCGAGGTGTCTCTCTCTGTAGGTAAAGCGCTTGAAACGCTTTGAGAACTTGGACAAGATTTCTGTGAGATGACAGACGATGCATTTACATCGAACTTGGTCATTGCGGCTGCACCGTTTCGAGTCTCCTTACTGTTGTCAGTTGTCAGCATCGGATTCGTATTTGTATTCTCCGCAACGTGTTCCCTAGGCTTTGCCGGCAAGTCCGTCGACTTGGTCCGTTTCGAGCCCGAGCTGGAGGATTTTGCGCCAGTCTGATCATTATCATTTCCTTCGATCGAACCTTCCTTTCCTTTTGTGGCCGTGACATTCGAGCCTTCGAGACTCTTCTCCACCTTCTCGCCTTTCGTTTCCTTCTTCGTCAGCGGTTTCGCGGATTTTCCCTTCTCGTCGGATTTGCCCTCGGAGCTGTCGGACGATTTCTTGACGACTTTCCTCACGACGCGCACTATTCTCTTCTTTCTCGAACCGTCGATCTCATCTTTACCGCAGCCTGCATCTTCCTTCGACTTGACCAGCTTCTTAATTCTCTTATCGACATCCTCGCCTCTGTCGACCTTGGCGGGCTCGTTCCTGCCTACCAGAGAGCTAATGTTTCTTTTGGTCTTAATTACTTTTTTATCCTCGCTACTGACAACGGACTCGTGCCCATCTTCCATAACTTTCCGGAGCGGAGACTCCAGTTGGTCAGACGATTTTCTCCTCGGCGAGTCTATTTTATCTAGCTTGATTTTATCGGATGACGAGGCCGAGGAATCCGAGGATGGCGCGACTCTTTCCGGCGCTCTTTTGAGTTCCCTCCCCGTTTGTTTTTCCGCGAAAGGTTTCCTCTCCTTAGCTGCGATAGACTCCTTCTCTTTCGTTTTCTCTTTGGGCGGCGATCTCTTGGACTCGCCCATTATCTTCTCCGGCGATTTCTTGTTCTCCGGTAGCTTCTTAGTCAGTTTATTGTCGGCTCTGACGAATTTTGTCGTCGGTATTTTGCTCGTCGCGATCGCGTCCTCCTCGAAAGACTGTTCGGCCGGCCTGACGACGCACTTGGGCGGGCTTCTCTTCAATTTACTTACAATCGCATTCTGCGTTCGACTGCTACCATTGGCGTTCCGCTTACTGGTATCCGCACTCGTCTTGAACAATCCCAACACCGACGTCACTCGTCCCTTGGACGGCACGCTCTTCGGGTTGACGTTGCTGGATCCTCCGCGACGCGAAAGGTCCTCCTCGCTCAAGGTTTTCTTCATCTCGGGCAAGCTCGAGTCGGCGGATGGGCACTCGACGGGTGGCGCGGAGCACTCACGCAATCCACGTTCCCTCGCGCTGCCGTTCATTGTCGGCTTCGCCGTCGCCGTCGTCGTTGTCGTCTTCGTCGTCTCATCGTTTGAGCGCAACCTCTCCAGTTTCTTCTCCAATGACTGCAGAAAACTGCTCTTCGAGGAGCCTTGCTCGATCTTGGCCTTGCTCTCTTTGTCTTCCTTATTGGACTTGTCCTCGAAGGAGACGACACTGTCCAACTTATCCTTCTGCAGCGCGTTCATCTCATTCTTCAGTTCCTTGCAGATCTGTTCGTCCTTCGAGCCTCCGTCTTCCTTGCGCTCCTTGCTCTCGCTTTTTCGCCTCATGAACCGTGACTTCCGGCGCTCGTTTTCCGCCGCTTTTTGCGCTTCCTTCTCCTTCACGTACTGGCTCTCTTCTCGCGGCGTATCGAAAAAGTCCGGTCGCAAGAAACGCGAGATACGATGTTTCGGCTTCTGATTCCTATTGCTGTCTTTTGGATCGTCCTGCTTGCTGGTGGCCGTGCCGGTGCCTCTGAAGAGTTTGCTCAGAATCGATCTCTCCTGATTAACGCCTGATGCGTCGGACGAGTCCAACGATTTGCCGCGGTCTACGCTCACGCTCGAGTCTCTGCTCAACGAATCCGAACGTAATCTGAGACTCGGGATGCAACTGCGTCTCTTGGAGTTGCATCCTAATGACAATGGATCCGAGGTGGTCCGTAGGGTCTCCTTGTCGCACTTGTCCGTATCCTTGTAATTGCAGCTGAGATTCGGATTGAATTGTTGCAAATTCTTCAATTTTGACTCCTTGATTAGATTCTCTGCCGCCAGCAATCGATTCTCGAAACTCTTGGAGTTGTCGGACCTGCAGCAGCTTGACTTGCTGTAGCTCGACTCACCCAGATTCGAGGAGGATTCGGTGGGTGAGACTTCGCGAGATCTGGACACGCTAGAAGTAGTGATAGTAGTATTGTCCATCGAATTGGCGTTCGAGTTGCACACGGATGTTGAGGTACCTTCCGACACAGAGCGATCGTTCTCCGTGACGTTCGTCGCGTCTTCTTTGCAGGCGGACAGGTAAGACGTAGACGCGTCGTCGCCGGGCTCTTCCTGAATCTTGTCCGTTCTGTAACCGTAAAAGCTGTCTCGTCTCGCGTTTGTACCAACCGACTCCTTGTACCTGCGACCGAGCGTCATAATATGCCTCGGTAGAGGCGGCAACAGCCTGTCATCGCAGTCGTTGTCGTCAAACAGGCTGATACTTGTTCGCGGTGAGTGCCGCCTCGAATTATCATACTTGCATGGCTCTAACAAGCTGTTGGTTCTCCTGATGCCCCGATGATCAACCGCGCCGCTTCTGTATTCAGACTGTTTCGCGTGTACCTCGCTCGACCCTACCAGACTCGGCTCCACTGCCAAGTCCCTCGTTGGCGACTGGTAATACCTGTTGCTGTCGCGCGCAGAGGATGGTGAACGCGGTACGGATTGTCGGGTTTGCTCGATAAATTGTCTACTCAATCTACGTGCCAAGCTAGGAGTGAAATTCTGCTCCAGTGATTCTTGCGCCTCTTTCCTCATTAGCGCCGCAGTTTCCGTTTCCATGTCTTCCTCGCGCGCTTCTTCTACCTTATCTGAAAGCAATCGAGACAGAATCTATGCATATTCTGCATGGGTGTGTCCGCATGTATGTGTTTGCACATGTGATTGGATTGGACAATGTTGTTCTTGGTGCCTGTTGCTTGTGTTGTAGGATGTATGCATAAAAATACTCGTAATATTATTATTTTCACTCCTTTATTTCTACATACATAAATCTTTTTTTTATAAAATTTGTCGAAAAATGTAATAAATAAGAAGAGACATCCTCTCTCTCTCACATACACATGCACACACACACACACACTCTCTCTCTCTCTCAAATTTTGTCAAATTACACTGGATGTCTTCTTAAACGTCTTCTCCTGTATATGTGGCTATACGTGGTGCAACTGTATTCATACGTCAATGTATATTTTCAAGTTCTTAAAATAAATAAAAGCTCTCTAAACGTTTACTGTTTACGCTCTATAGGGTATCAATGACTTAGAATAATGGAAGATTTCAAAAGTCTTGAGGAAATCATGTACAAACGACAGCTCCTTGAAAATATACCTCAACGAAACTAGCAGTAGCGTGTATACGTACCATATCTCTTTTTTTATATTTAAGTATTAATACAGAAAATTACAAGTGTGTACTCATTTAACAGTGACCATGCAACTGAAAGACAAGTCTTACATATCCGCGGGAAAACAATTATAAACTTCAAATATAACAAATAACAATACAATCGGTAATGGTATTAAAATTACGTCTTGTAGAATAAATAAACTTATGCATATCACTCGATACATTTCTAAATCACAGTATGTTAAATGAGTAGACTCGGGACAACAAGTGCATAGTATAGGATATAATATTAAAAATACTATATAT
>JAJVSH010000003.1:2290733-2316142 GCA_021460005.1 Tetramorium alpestre | reverse complement strand
ATATATATATGCATTACATCAAAGCATGCGAAGACAATATAAAGTAATAAAAACGCTGTTATTTAAACTCTTAAAAACACAACAAATATCAGCCATCTCAGACAAGGGTTAGCTTCCGCTTGCAAGTATACAATCATTTTCACTTTTTTTTCTCCTTTTTTCAAATAACAATGTCACATAGATAATTCTCTTTTGTATAACAAAGTTACTCTCAAATTTGCAGAATATGGCAACAAGTAACTTAACTAGTAACAATTTTCGCGAGTGCGCGAGTTCGGTATGACTTATTCCAATGCTGCCCAATGTTGCATCACGTTTATAGCCGTCACTCGCTAATATCGGAACCTTCAAGTACGGTCAAGTATATGCTTAAAACTATACAGGTATACGCACCTCACTCGCCATCGGTTCAATATGTACATTGTCTCGTGTACTTTTTTTTTCATCTCTATTTCTATATTTTTATATATTATTTTATCCAAATATATATATATATATTTATATATCTCTATACATTCGAGAATAAATCATACCAAAGGTAACGCAAGATTTATAGAGACTCGCGAACAGGAGGATGTTTCGTCTCTCCGTTCAAAACACGCATGTGACAAAAAGTGTTAAAGGTGTATATTGTTTTCGAGCTTTGTTGCGCACAGGCAAAATCATTATAATGATTGCGAGAATGTCTTCCCATCCCCATGTGAGGGAAATTGTATTGCCGTCATTGCCGTCATTGATGCATCGCTGCGATCAGAGACTCTATGTGATAACACGAGTAGATCCAAGTACACTTTGCAGAAACATCGCGGACCGAACGGCGAAAGATTCCTTTCTCTTTTTCTTTTATACTCTCTAAAGTATAATTGGACTACGTGCGACTTTACTGGCATCACATTCACTTTGAATTAGGCATACAAGATATTACTACCTAACTTGCTTTGTCTACTGGGGATTACCGTCAGCCCGCCTACGTAGAGTCACTCGCACGGTCGCTGCAACAACCGTCAATAAAACCGTCAATCAACGTGTCACAAAACGTCACGCTACTTGTAGATTTTTTTACAATATATCTTCGACAATAATTGTTTGCTAACTTAATGGATCGAATACGACATCACCAATGAGATTTGTAATGTACATTATATCGAACAGGGTCTTCTTTGGATTTTCTACCGATTTACATTCATCTGTTGCTCAATTGCATACTTTGTATGTACTCTGTATTGTTCTTACACATTTACAAACGATATTGAGACTAGGAAAACAGAGAAACCACTTTACGTTGTATCGATTAAATTTTCTCACAGGTGAAAAAAAAAAAAAAACAAAAAGAAAGAGAGAAAGAAAAGTCGTTTTAGAAGTCCCTGTCGTTAAAAGTTCAAGTCAAATCGAAAAATTATAAAACTTTTACTACAAAATTCCGATATGCACACAAAAGTGCTAACAAACAATTATTTTAATAATTACTTATTGAAGAGTCGACGATAGACGTAAATTAATGCATGAATTTGAATTAAACATGGATTTCTGTCTTGGATATAGTGGAATTGAGACTCTTGTACATTGTATATGGATATGTGTGTAGTCATGCTCCAAAATTTTATGTACACTAGGCGAATGAAAAAGAAACTGTTACTACGATGTTATGAGATAATAAAGATCAACAGCAGCAGTGCAACAACTATAGCATATTACAAGGTTCTATGTCAGGCAAAGTGAGCTTGCTATTTACTCTATGTTTCCTTCATTTATTGGGGACAGATCCTACTTGTTATTTTATTAGCTATTCTCAATGTTCAAACATATACATGTGTGTATTTCGTATTAAAAATTATATTAATTTGCAAACACCGTATTACAGATTTACAGACCCTGCAGTTTTATATAGATTCGAATGAAAGACTGACGGAAATGAGAGTTTAAGTGGAAGAAATAAATAAATAAAATTATTAGGTTGCGCCCCAGAAGACACACTGGGTCGTGCAAACATGCTTTTGAGAATGCAGGATCTAAAAATAGTTTTTAAAAGACATTTGTTATCCCTCAGTTATATTTTTAAAAGAGTTATGTAGAACAAGTCTTAATTATACATCTGTACTTGAAAAGTTGAAGTTGAAGTTTGAGACAAGAACGAAATGCGAATATAGATCGTTCCGTTTTGAAAAGAGAAATAACAATAGAGTTACAATACAACGGGAAAGGAGAATATCTACAACATTAACTTTAAATTATTTTTCGTAATTTGAAAAATAAACGAATGCATATTCGTCGTAACTGTTCCATATAATTCCTTTCCTCTTGCGTTGGATTCTGAACATTTATGCCCTTGAGGGGAGTAATACCGACCGATTATCAAGAATTACCGCACGCGTGCAGGTAAATTATTATACATATGCAAGTGTCAGTAATTAAACATTATTTTATATTATATCAATTTATATAAAATTTTCCTTACTTGACACAAATATTCAAATTATAAGAGATCTGTTCCAAACGTATACTCATTTGTGCCAAACATGAACCATTTAATTAATCTATAGGGTGTTAGTATCAAAAGTTGCAAAACATTGTCAGGCAAGAAATAAAAAAATTAACATATTGGAAAGAGAAGAAAAAAGACAGAAACAATAAGGGTAAAAGTAAACAAAAAGATGTGCTCTGTCTATCAACGACTCGACAACAGCTAGATACTAGGAGAGATGCATACTGAATACCATCCAGCATTTTCTCACAAGGCTAATAAGTTTAACCAGTGACGAAATAGCATGATGATCACAGCGATTTAACCACAGAAGCTTCTATTATCCACCACACGTACTTTTAATTAATTGTTGTAATCGCCATCAAATTATCAATATATATCAAATTGAAAAGAACAAAAGGTTACAAAATTTCTGACTTCTGTGAAAATGTGGATCAACATTCTATGACATTATTCAATGTATATACAATTTGCAGTGGTCCTTGCTCGACAATGGATTCGTAGATAGTTCAAATGCTGAGGAAATATCTTTATCACATATGGACACTTTCACTACATGTAACTTGTATTCTACGATCTCGCGCGCATCGTAAGGTACCACATTAAATTGTAAAATATGACTATACTCTCTTACCTCTTGGCAAGGTGTTGTTCCCGATTTCAAAAAAACTTTCTCTGGAAGGTGTGCTGCGCGATCCAGGGTTATTTGGAGTTCCGGGATTGGAAGTACTGGCAGAGTCTCTCTTTGAAAATATATCCGCATCACGATTCAGAGAATGTTTAAATTGCGATTCCGAGAGCCGCCTGTACGCACAAGAAAACGACAAAACGTCACTTGTAAATGTATACAGCAAGTTGTATTAATTTATTCTAGTTATATTTACGTTTATTATAAAAAATATATATATATATAAATATTCTAATATATATATATAATTCTTCTAGAGAATATATATATATTCTCTAGAAAGGAGCGAAAGAAGCGAGAGAAAGAAAGAAACTGTTCATATCCAGTGAAAAATGTTGTATGACACGAGAGAGAGAGAGAGAGAGAGTGCAACATAAGTCTACGAAGGCAAAAGTGTCAGTACTGGCAATGTGCAAAGGTGTTGGCAAGAAGCAAAGGATGTCAGCCCATAGCAGGTATCGATAGCAGGTATTTCGGGCTCGTTTATTTTCACGACTTGTACACTACTCTCGGGTATCTGAAGTGACACATCAAGTCAGGTTAAGCCAAAGTGAGCAAAATTAGGTTGACACAAACACGGTGTACACACGTATAAATAATGCTATACTAATTTTCAACCTGCTTGCAGCGTGTGTCCAATTGCAATTTCTGTATTTCGTTTTATTAAACGGCGATCCCTATTACTTGTATGTCAGCTAGCAGGCGCGTTAATACTAAGTTCTCTATCATAATCTCTTTCTGTACAATTGGACTCACGTAGTCATGGTCCGTGTTTCGATATAGCTCTCGTAGCTTGCACAGACAAGCATAAAACCGTCATCTCTCTCATCGTAATTATCATAGTTATTAAAGAGTTATACAATACTTATTGTTAGGTAACAAGTTAGTCCAAGTTAATGAAAGGAACTTTCGATGCCTGCGATATATTGTTATAATTTTAGGAAATTGATGAGAATATTCCTCATACAAATGCAACAATTGGCGTATTTACCTGGACAATGGCTTGTTAAGACCCCAAAACGCTTGCGACGATTGAGAGCCGAGTCTGCCAAACAGTCTACTGCTTGGGAAACCGGCAGATCGATTGTCATCAACGTTGAGTCGCTGTGTCAGACTTCGCACTCTGGACAACAATGTAGAGAACAAGTTTTCGGCAGTCAATAACTCGAAACCGTCATCATCGTCGTCCTCGCCAGACGACAAGCTGTCAGCGTGCTCGGACGGTTGCCTGGATGGTCGCGAACTTCTCAATCGATGCATATGCCTTTGCAACAAATCCTCCCTGTCGAGAGAAGAAATATCGCAATACAATAATTTAACTTTTGTCAAATCTCGAATTTTTGTAATATATTTATAATATTTGTTGTCAGCTGACGACTCAAATACAAAACTGAATTATTACGAGATCGATCGAATTTGACAAAGCGACAAAGATTACATTGACAGTATTATTTACCCGTGCAACGGAGAGAAGGGAGACTCGTCTTCGCTAGCATCTGACAAAAGAGAACTCATTCTTCTTGGTCTAACAAATCGAGATCTCGATGGATTTGTACTTGTCGACGCGCCAATCTGATTCTCCGGCTCCAGACTACCCGATCTAGGAGTAACATAACCGCCACCCTCCACTGCGATAGGAATTATGTACTCTCTAGGACTCTTTCTGATCGGTTCCGGTCCCACGGTTGAACCGAAAGCGCTGTCCGTGTCCGAATCGGCGGTCGATTGGCGAGACAGAGACTCTGATCGTTGAGACATTGATCTTTGTGACATTGGCGGTTTAGGCGTAGATGATGTGGACGATGGCGTACGCTCGAGTCCTGCCTCTACCTATAATTTTAATTTTGACCATTTAATTTTACGGATATAAACAAGAATCGAAAAAGCTCATTTCAAGTCAATTGTTAAACTCTCGAAAAATTCTGAAAAATTTTATATTTCCAAGATAAACACGTTGATCTTTCGTTACCTGAATAGGTATAATTCTTTCTTTCGGCAACGGTGCAGTAGCCTTAGGTCTACCTTCCGGTTCTAAACTTGAACTTCTGTTTGCATGGGGCACCGCCGCGGCAACTGGAAACGCCACCTCCGATCTCTGCGTGCGCAATTTCTGCGGCTGGAAAGCATCAATCTTAGCTTCCACCTCGGACTTGAACGCTACAGTTTCTGGCGGCCTGACTCCGGACAACGTAATTTCAGCTTTGCTCGTCTTTCGTCTCGGCAACGTCGCACTCTTTAATGTTATTTCCATTTTACTAGATATCTTAGGCTCCTCCAATGACGAATTTTCGATACCAGTCGCGTTGGACGTACTAGTGATCTATTAAGGGAAAAAGAAAACAAAAGGAAACGTACAAACAATCGAATATAATATGCGATGAGATGAGATGACTCGTATGAACTACAGCATTCTAGTTTCCCACTTACCGATGCTTCCGGTCCGGTTGATTTAACAACATCAAGACCAAATTTCGTCTCGATCGGAGTGGAGACCGACACCGTGGCTGATCGCACGTCATTCGGTGCAACCTGTATCTTCAGTCCGAGCTTCTTCGAGTCCTCTGGGCCTCGAGGGCTCTGAGGCGACATCTGAGGCGGCGAGCCGTTCAACTTCTTTTGTATTGGAGGCTTCCTGATCGCGCCACTAATGATATCGATAGCACGTTTTTTCGCTTCATCTTGTTTATCCAATTTATCCTCGGTGGTCACGATCTCTCGATCTTCCAGTGCCTGCTTCTGCTCGTCCTTCTCGCTCGCTCCTCTCTTGTTACTTGGCACATCGATAATAACTTTGGACGCGCTGGCTTTCGTAGGAGGTGGAGTGGTTACAGTGGATGAGAGACTGGCCTTTCGTTCGAAAGCTCGCTTTGCGCCTCCCACATTAACGCCAGGAATAAATATCTTTTTAGGCTTTTCATTTTCCGTGGTAGACGACAACTGATTGAATTTTTCAGCTGTTTCAAATATCTTGGAGCGCCGTCTCTCGACGAGTTTAGTAGGTGGAGCGTTTGCCTCCACCTCGCTCGATAGCTCAGAGTCCAAGGAGAGTGCCTTTTCCTTCAACTTTTTAAAATCGTTCTCCGTCGGTTCTACTGACTGCGTATCTCGCGACACGTACGCTTCGTTTCTCACATTCGTGTCGCTTTCATTTGGCACTTTTGATTCCAGATCACCCGATTTTTTGTCGAATGCTACCTCGTTCGCCACTTTATTCGTGGTCTCTGAAATAGTCCCCTCGACCGCACCATCTCCGTATAAACTATTATTGTTAGAAGACTCGATACGCTTTTGTTGCGACTTATCGCGCTCATCACTAACCATCTTCTGATCGATTTCACAGATTTGTTGAACACTCTCGGTAGACAATGGCTCGCGTGACTGTTCGTATTCGTTTATCAACGGAGTTTTACTTCTCTCTTTACTTAGCGATCTCTCCTTTGATTCTTCAATTAGCTCTAGACAAGCTGCTTCTAACTTATCAAAATCAACAGTCTTGCTCATAGGAACAGTTACAACGGCTGCTGGTTCCACCTCCATTGTCTCCTCCGAAATAGAATTTGGAATTGGAGCCGAATGATGCCTAAGACAACAATATAATTACGGAATTATTACCTATTACTCTCCCTTCGTATTAATCGGAATTTAAACTTAATTACAAAACTAAAAAAATAATTTCCAGACATATATTTACCTCGACGAAGATCCTACGGCGTATAGATACGCCCTAGGCTCTCTCTCGTCTGACTTGTCTTTCCTTCTAGACCTCTCTTTCCTCTTCACACCTGCCGCGGCCGTCTCGTCCATCGATGGTGTTGTCTCCAATTTTCTCTTTGCGTCTCCGGCCGCGGAAGACCTCGGTTCTTCTTCCAACAGCTCTCTTATCCTCCTGTCGGAATTATTCTGATCGAGCTCCATTAAACTACCAACCGAATGACATCTGGTAGGCACCAATGTTTCGGAAGACATATTATTCGCGACATCTCCGCCTGCCTGCTGATCGCCTCCCACTAGCAATTTCTCTGCGCTGGCTGACTGTGGCACCAAAGAGAGCAATAGATCCAATCGAACTGGAGTCTGAGCTGCTAAATCCTCGGCAATATCGAGACAATTCTGCTCGTAACCTTCGTTCACCCACCAGTGAGTGCAGATTTTCTCGATGTCGGCACGTTTGCCGGGACACACCGTGAGCATCTCCTTTATAAGCGGCGAAGCGGCTGAAGCAGAGGAAGATTGAGAATTGAATAGAGAGTCGCTACTTACTTGAATAATAAAAATTTCATAAGTTAAAAGTTTGCTTTGCTTTAGTACAAAATGTATGCTTATCGAGTCCAATGCTAATTCAATATCTGACAAGTTGACAAAAATTTCTCGTAATTTATGTACGTTTTATTTTTTTCTAAAATCGCGTAAGTCGACGCTACGCGCGCATACAAAAGTTATACTTACGAGATGGTTTTTTGGGCTCGAAATAATCAGATTGTGAGATCTGTTTGACTAGACGTTTAAAGTTGGACCCATCGAAGGGCATAGCACCGTAGACCAACGTGTACAGTAAAACACCTAGACTCCAGCAATCCACTTCCGGCCCGTGATAAGGAGTTCCTTTAACTATCTCCGGACTTGCGTATAGCGGACTGCCGCAAAATGTGTTTAACAATCGTTGCTCGTCAAACACGTTCGAGAGACCAAAATCGGCTATTTTGGCGTTTCCGACTTGATCCAATAAAATGTTCTCGAGCTTCAGGTCTCTGTGACAGATTTTGTGCTTATGGCAGTAGAAAACAGCGGTGGCTATCTGTCGGAATATTCTGCGAGCTTCGTGCTCGCCTAGAACTTTGCGCTCGCTCAGATAATCGTATAGTTCTCCTCCAGCTGCATACTCCATCACCAGGACCATCTTCTCTCTGTTTTCAAATACTGTAAGTAAAAGTATAAGACGATTACCTCTCAAGAATCTTGGTGATGACGAAGCCTGCCTCCTCCCCGCTTCCCGGCAAGAGTACAATATTATTAAAGTCAATTTCTCAATTGTATCTAAACCTAATACCTTCGCATTTCAATTGATTGTCTTTCCTGTTTCCAACTCATCACAGTTGTCACAAGACAAAGACACGAAAAAAGGAGAATTTAATTGAGGTTAATATCGTAAGATTAGCTAGCTCAAAAAAGATCACTCATATATCTATGTCACTTCAATCACAATACTTCATAAACGTTACCTTCGTAAATGTGAATAATATTTGGATGTTGAACACTCGACATGATCTGTATCTCTCTCCGTATTCTGATCAAATCTGCTTCCGTTTCTATTTTGCATTTTTTAATTGTCTTTATTGCCACCTCCTGGCCAGTCTCCTTGTTTATTCCCAACTGCACCTTACCGTACGTTCCCTGTCCTAATTTCTTTATGATGTCAAACCTACGAGACATTTCAAAGATATTAGACAATATTAATCGTTTTAGATCGTAATGTAATCAAATCTGGCCGTGAAATGTAAATTTGTCATTGTTATTTATCTATTAATCGTTACTTGGTTATTGAACTTTATTCAGCTCAATTCAGCTCAAGCTATCGTCAATCGCAAAAATTCGAAAAATTATTCCAACATGTATAAATGTTGGCAATTATTGAAATCTTCTTTGGGGTTCATTCCATTCTTTTTTAAGCCATTTGAAAGCATCTGTTATCTAGGAATAGAAAAGTGAATTACACGATAAGAATCGATTTACAAACCTTTGCTTCAGCTTCCGCTTGTGATTATGAAGACGCACACCACCCGTGCTTTCCATCCCCCCCATTATATTATGTATACTTGCTTCTCCGACAACCATCTTGTCCGCGTTTAGCTGAAGAGAAAACACACACAGATTCAAATACTTTTCTGACGTGACATTTCAGTTTAATTTCATTGTGATATCAACGTTATCATGGCACGATTCTTCTTCTTCTCCTCTCTTTTAAATTTCTTTTTCTTAGTCGCTTCCTGCCTTCCAGGAAAGTGAAACTGTCAGTACGAATGTCCTACTCTCTCGTAAACGAAGATGACAGCGGCGAAGGATGGTTATAGCCATCTGAGTCTTGCATTAAGAAATGAAGAAAGCGAAGAAAAGGAAGGAAGGGAGAGAGAGAGAGAGAGAGAGAGAGAGAGAGAAAGAGAGAGAAAGAGAGGCAGAATGTGGTAAGTTTATTTCAGGCGTCGAGACGCCAGTGTACGTGCCGACCCGTCGTCGGTGGGTTTCTTCTCTGCACTATCTTCTTGCCCTCCCTACACGTACTAAAAAGATTTATCGTCGCTAATTTCGTAAATTTTTCAGAAACTCTTTAGGTTAGCGTTTTCAACAAAATTTACTCTAACTGGTCACGATAATTGCCTACATTTTTTAATAGATCATTTATATTTTATTAAATGATAGGAAATTACATTTGATATTTGCTGATGCAATTAATGTATTCAGTGGAATACACTGGAGAAGACTTGATTTTAAAAAAAAGTTAAAATCGTGACAGTAAAATGTAAATAAAAAATCGCAAAAGAGGTCTTAGTGTCTACGACGCTAGATTACCTAGTATGTTATTTACCACACGTTAAAAAAACATATGTATAATGTGTAACGAGTTCAAAGTTATAATTTTAAACTTCGTTTCTCTCAAAAACTCTGTACTTTTAGTCTACACGTGACTTACTCTACGCTACTTTAGTCCAAGTCGTCACGTTCACTCACGAGCAACTAAAGAGGCATTATTTTTATCAGACTTGGTCGGTGCGGCGAAACACGCGTGAAGCAGCCAATTCTCATAGTCTTTCGTGAAAATTTTTCGTTGTCAAAATAGCCAAGCACTCGCATAAATTATACGATAGTTTCAAATCAAGACTTGCCGGCAAACTATCGCATCTATTGATCAAAATATCCAAGTATCGACGGTATCCTTACTAATGATTGCGAGCAAGAGTGAATTAGCAAGTTATGAATTAACAAAAAGGCGAAAAAGAAAGATCGACTCGATCTGGAGAATAATCGACTCTCGAGCCGCGACTGAATGGCGATATCCACGTCGCCAGCGTGCAGCGTGCAGCGTGCAGCTTGCAGCGTGCCAGCCAAGGTCCACGCTTGGAAGATAAGATCCGAGGGGCGGTTCTGCCCTCGTCCGCGAGACGAGAGACGACGCGACGGGGACGGGAGGTTCGTCGCTCGGCTATTAATGCCGCGCGCGCGGGCGAACGGCTGCTGACTCGAGTGCGCTCAAGTTGAGGCGCCGTCGCTTACGTTACTCTGGCTTCTGGCGGCTGTTGCCGAGGGTGAATGAAACCGGGAAGGCGACGTCGCGCGCCGAGTCTCTCGCTAGTCTCTGGCTGCACGATGGAAGCTCCCTTCGATTATATTTGCGATCTCGAGAATACCGTCACGATCGCTCAGAACTCGGTAAAAATCAACCATAAAAATGCCACCGTTTCGCTCTCGCGATCGGTCGCTCGCTCGCTCGCTCGCTCGATGCATTACGGTATTTTTAGCGAGCGCGTAGACCGGCGACGGCCAATTTCCAAGGACCAACCGCGCTCCAAGCGACTCTCTTCGCACGCACGCAGTCGAGATTTCTGGTCACTCTGGTCACACCTGATTTTCAAGCTCATTCCGGAGATCCCGTGGGCGAATCCTCGGAGCGTATCGTAACGCCTTTACAACATCTTCTCGAGCGAAAGTGGAGAGGCTCCAACTCGATTCTGAAAGGAAACGTGCGTGAAACGCAGGCGAAAACGAGGTCTGCACACGAGTCTGTACGTACACGTACAAGTGCGACCGCTATCGTTGCACTAGGCCTTGTATCGTATCGGTGACGGTGACGAAACGAGCGTTTCGATACCTCAAGGAAATTTCTGATAAACCATTTACGGAGCAGTAGATTCGAGTTTGCGATTACCATATATTACCTGCAAGTGCCAGTGCACTCGCGTACGCGCGTCGTTGCAATCATCATCCTCTCGTCTCGCGCGAGCGAGCGTACTTGTCTTTTATTATTGGGTAACCGCACGACGCCCACAATAGCGAGAGACGATCTCTCTGAGAGAGACCATCTTCTCTCTTTCTCTCTTCAACGAATGGAGGTGCACGCCTCGCCTGCGCAATCATATTTGTAACATTTTCTACAACTACTTAGTTACTAATGCTGTCAAGAGTTGCGTACAATTAAAATAAAAACCGAGATTATTATTATTATCGTAATGTTAGATAACGTTACCTTATCTCGTCACAAATTATCTTCTTTTAAAGAAATTCGGCAAAATCGCGAAAATCTGTCTCGCGAAGATTTTCCTGATTAAACCCTGTACTTTCTTCTCGCATCTTGAGCAATTCTATTAATATACTTGAGATGTCGGCCGGTTAATTGTGAAATAATTACGAATATCAAGGAGAATTATCATAAGGCGATACTCGAGTACTGTGAAATAAGGCTGTTTCTCGTAACATAATGGTAGAATCGTCGCTCACTCGCACCTGAAAACCTAGTTCGTCTTCCACCACTTTTATTTAGCCTTTTCAGTCTCTCTCTGAATATCTCTATACCTCCTCCGCCGTCGTCGCTCTCAATACCGCTCTCCCTTCCTTTTCCGATATCCTCCAATTATTCTCGGATAGTTTGACATTTGCGTCAGCAGGTTTATTACAATTTTTTAGCCCCTCTCTCTCTCTCTCTCTCTCTCTCTAAAGTAGCATGGCATGTTCCGTTTCATTCCCTCTATCTCTCTATACCTCCCTCGTATTCTATCTGAGCACAACGGATACGAAATTGGTCGCGGCGGTCGTCGCCCACGGTGACGATGGAAAGCTTTGAATGGGAATTGAATGCGAGCAAGACGCATACGTAAGCTCGCGCCGGCCCGGCTAAAAATAGCGGGAATTCATACCTTACCTTGTGAACTCTGGAGCGCGGGGTTTATTCCTTCTTTCTCTCGGCCTCTCTTGTTTCTTCTCTTGCTCGTTTCATCCGCCCGACTCTGTCCGTCCTCGAGCAAGTAGCACCAGGTCCAGCAGACGAGACGAGCGCGCAGCGCAATTTTTCACGCACACACAATCCGAAGCGAGCCTTTGTCGTGTCACACTTGCCGGTGTCACACGATGAGGTTCCTCGAGCTTTTCTGTACGATTGCGACTGCGAGACGCACAGCGCGCTTCCACTTCATTTTGCCGAGCACTCTTCGCGAGACGTCGACGTCGACATCGAGGTCGAGGATGAGGATGAGGATGATGATGGTGATGATGACGACACGGCGCACGACTCGAACGCTGCCATCTCGTCTCTTTATTTACTAATTTTGGACATGAACGTCAGGGAACGAGCCAACGCGTGCGTATAATTGCAGCGCCACAGGAACATGGTGACGCGTAGCGGTACTGCCTACATACACGTGACGTAAACTATAAATTTTCAATATATAGGTCTGTTCTTTTCAGCTGAACTGGTTGCACTAGTTCAGAGGTTTATCTTTCTCCTTCCAACACGGAGAGAATAGGATAACCTCTGAACTAGTGCAGCCAGTTCAGCTAAAAAGAACAGGTCCTCTGTAACTGCTGCTTCGCGGAGAGAAACGACAATCAATCAACCACGGAGCGCCTTGATTCAAACAGCCAATCATACGAGAGAGAAAAATGTGGAAAAACGCTGATTGGCTGTTCGAATAACGCATTCTTTGTCTCTCACTGATTCCCGTACCGTATGATTTTACCCTTAAATGCGCGCGCATGCGTGCATTGAATGTGATCGAGACGGTCCACGGACCGTGGCGAACCGAACCTCAAATACTTGGAAACTGCGTGCGAAATGAGGTACTACGAGCGTCGTGGTTGAACGTTGCGCTGTGAAAGGAGACAACTTTGAGAAAGAATCCAAGGGGTGCATTCGAGTGTGGTGAATATGGAATTTACTCAAAATTTGCCCACGGACGCAAGCGTCTCGCAAAATGATGGCAGCCCGATGGAAGCCGAAAAAGAGGATGAGCTGCCGACCTGGCTTATTCCTGGATATGCAACCTTTGACGATTATCTTCAGGTATACGCTTGCTCCTTCGTAAATGTCTTGACCAAAGAAAAAAAAACGAAAAACGTTACGGTATCGTATATTTCAGGATGCATATGACGCGATGAGAGCTGGAATCAAAGCGGCTAATAATCTGCCGATTGGAGATAATTTCAACTATTACGCTTGCTTCCCAAGCTTCAATGACGCCAGACGCAAAGACGCGGAGAGGATAATGGCTACGATGCAGAGCATAATGAAGATAGCTGGAGGTTCCAACAACATTCAAACTCGAGACATCGATGAAAAGTTTGATCTTTTATTGGAAACAAACGACCAGCTATTAGATCAAGCTGTAAGCATTTATATATTCATTTATGATGTACAAATCATGTAAACTCAGTTTCTTCATTAAATCTCTCTGTTCTCTACACTGCTACAGAATATATTGATGGACGAAGAGAGCGGTATTCTACGAAATCCTCAGGTAGAATTAGTCGTATCACAAATACCAGCAAAACCAGCTGTGAATGGCACTTGGAATATAAGGACCAGTCACCTCAACCAAGCCTTGGATGGTTTGGAGAAAGTACGGTTATTGGGTGGTAAAAATGTTCAAAGACCACAGTTGATGTTTAAAGATAAAATCGACAATAGCCCGAAGCCTTGGGTGCCTCGAATCAAGGAGAAACCAAACTCCCTGAAGCCGTTGGCACTCTACGTCGAGGAAGGAGAACACGGCGAGGTCTTTAATCACCCTTACGAGTTTGAACTGGACAAGTTCCAAGTGCCGGAATGTCAATTGAAGAAGAGAATCCCTGTAAAGTACAAGTCGTTGGACGATACCGAATTCATCGTTATCGACAAGTCAGCTGATATCAAGATTCTCCTAGATGATCTGAAAAATCACAAAGAGATAGCTGTGGACTTGGAACATCATTCTTATAGAACTTTTCAGGGCATAACTTGCCTAATGCAAATATCAACGATAAATACCGATTACTTAATTGACACTTTGACCCTGCGCGCAGAGTTGCATCAGCTTAACGAGATTTTTACAAAACCTTCGATCCTTAAGGTTTTTCACGGTGCCGACATGGACATTTTATGGCTTCAGAGAGACTTGTCGCTCTATGTAGTCAATATGTTTGACACCCATCAAGCCGCGAAACAGCTCAACCTACCCTATCTCAGTTTGGCTTATCTGTTAAACAAGTATTGCGGTATAGTTCCCAATAAACATTTTCAATTGGCAGACTGGCGTATAAGGCCTTTACCGATCGAAATGATGAGATATGCGAGGGAGGATACACACTATCTACTTCACATAAAGGATATGCTCAAGAACGAGTTGATCGAAATGGCCAATGGTAAGAGCAACATTCTGAAGGCTGTGTATGATCAAAGCACTGAGATTTGCAGGCGCACGTACGTGAAACCACGTTGGACGGAGGAAAGCTGTATGCAACTGTACAGGAAGAGTCAGTTGTCGTTCAACACGAAGCAAATGTACGCGCTCGTCGAATTGCACCGATGGCGAGATGTCACCGCGAGGGAGGAGGACGACAGTATCGATTATGTGTTACCGAACCAGATGCTGCTCAATATCGCTGAAACACTACCACGCGAGATGCAGGGTATTCTGGCGTGCTGGCATAAAATCCCGCCATTAGTGCGACAAAACTTGTTGAAGATACACAAGATAGTGCTGAAGGCTAGGGAGCAGCCGCTTGTAAAATCTATTTCCGAGCAGGATATTCGGCAGAGACCGACGCAACAAACTCTCGCGTCGGACACCGGGGTTTCCTTTCTATACATACCGCACGATATACCGAGCGGCGCGGAAGCCAGAGCAGACTTGCCGTGTCTTTTGGACAAGACGGACATGTCAGGATCGTTGCCGGGAGCAGACGAGTGTCGGACAGTGAAGCATACTGTATCGATATTCGACACCCCAGATACATCAGAGGTAAAATGATTATGAACATAACTACTTGTGAGATAACGATTATACATCGTATACATATAGGAAATGGAGAAAATGTTTTGAATATACATACATATAATACGCATTTTCTCAGTGTAATGAATGTACGATGTAACATCTTTCTATTTCAGGACGAATTTCAGAATGAAACGAAAGGCAGTAGCAAAAGGGAGGATAAAAAGAAGACTATATTTATAAGCCCGTTTATGAGATACAAGTGTGTCATACCAATGATAATAGATCAGGAAGCAAAAGAACGTGAAAAACAACAAAAGGAGGAAAAGAAGGAAGAGAAAGAAGAGAAAGAAAAGAAAGAAGAGGACCCGACTACAACAAAGAATGACAAATGCGTAGACGAGACTGAGATTAACGAGAGTAAAAACAGAGTTTACGAACACTTTAAACAAATATCTCAAACAAATAAACAAGTAAAGACCAAAAAGAAAAAGAAAATATCAAAGCAATTAATTCTAAATCAAGTACATGGCGGAAAAAGGAAGAGAGAATTTAATATCAGAGATGAGATTTGGAAAAAGGACTCGCACGCTAATGATAATGACTTTTCGATGACGGTGCCGTATTTGGATGCTGGAACTGTGCATGTCTCCAAGAAAGTAAAGCAAGAGACACAGGATACGAGTGAGAAACAAAAGATACAAGAGAGCTTCGCGCAAACTCGGAGTAATATTAATTCCGAGACAGTTAAATCAATCAGGTAAGCTATTTGTTCTACGAAAGAAAATACTACATATATAACATATTCGTAGTAATAACAAAAGTTTTCAAATTCAACGACAGAGCTCGGCAGAAAGGCGACAAAAAAGCGAATGAGAAATTTTTGAAGGAACAGGGTATGTTACCATCCGAAAAATTCGATTACAAATCAGTAGATTTTAGCAGTTTCCAAGGTGGCAGTAGGCAGAGTAGCGCAAATCAGACCCAGTTTCAGCAACCCAAAGTAAGTAAATATTATTTTATCTTTTTATGTGAATAATTAATATTCAAGATATTTTTACGTGGAAATTTCGTGACAGCAAAAGAAGAAAGAGAAACATCAGAAGTGGAAAAAGCAGAAACTTATATAATATATAATTACGACGTCACCTTTTTTCATCGTCAAATTGTCTTCAGAAAGAAGACAAATCCTGACAACAATAGAGACCTGTATATAGAGATATATACTGTATATAGAAATATTGTTTCTGGATTGAGGTTTAAGTATTTAATGTCGTTTAATATTTTATACCGATAAGTTCTTGATGAAATTGTTCTACATTTTCTAAAAATATGAAACCTGAAAAATAATTCACTCCATCTTTTCTCCTTAATAAGTTATGTATGTACAGATTGTACAACTGTATAAAAACATGTTTGTCTAAATATAGTTGTTATGAAAATTATAAAAATAAATTTCCATAAAATTCATATAAGTATGTAATAATAATTACGTTTGTTTACACTCATGTCTATGTTGAAATATTTTATGTAATTAGTTTTGTGTTGGATCACACAAAGAGAAGGATCCTGTAAAAAAATGAGGCACTATTTAAATAGGAAAATTTATATCGTTATTCCAAAATCTCTTTCAAAATAAAGAATATTGGCTCTTTTTCTAAACGAACAAAAGTATGTAAGTACATATGTTACGTATAATAACAAGATTATCGAGTACATATGTTACGTATAATAACAAGACTATCGAGTACATATGTTACGTATAATAACAAGACTTGGATAATTTATATTTTTGGTAAACAATTCCTCTTAATCAGTGTTGCTTTGACCGCATAAGAGTAAAAAAAGCTGTTTGTCTAGAAATGTTTTGATTAAGCACGAGTAATGTGGCTTATCTAGGCAAAAGTGATGATCGGGTATTTCGCGGGTGTACATTTAGTATATTACCAAGAGCAACATATATAAGATGTCATGTCACAAGCCAATGTACAAGTGCACGACACGATGGTATCTATCATTCTCGCGTTCGTTGTGTATCAATTTTCTATCGGGGAGTCTTTTCTATGGTATCCGCATGCGATAAATGTGACTTACAATCAGTCTCTTGGATATGCACTGAATAAAACGACGCTCGCTTCAGTTACAAAAGTTGGTGAGCCTCTGTTTAATGAGACTCTCCTCACGAATTTTACATACACGTTGTCTACTCGCGTAGGCAACATGAGGGGATTGGTGAGCACCAATTCATCTCAGGTTGCACAACAGCACCGAGTCGATTGCTTCGGACTGGGAGAGAAATTCGCGGCGACTCTCGAAAGCTTCTTCAGGAGCAAGCCTAACGGGAGTGACGCCCTGAATGTACAATTTCTTCTCTCCTCGAGAAAACAACCGCACCGCGTGCAAGTCGTGCTCGGCGAGCAGTTCGGTTTAGAATGGACAGACTTTAAGGTAGAACGTAGGACGGTGATCATAGTGCACGGTTTCTTGTCTCACGGCCAGGAGACATGGATCAGAGATATGGAAGAAGCCTTACTCGAATGGGTGAGTCTACAGCGATCACGACTGCGATCTCCTTTTCTAAATAATCGCTCATTTTTTATGGAATTACGTACACATGCAGGATGACGTTAATGTGGTGATAATAGATTGGAGTGCCGGCGGTAATACGTGGAATTATTACAAGGCAGCGGTTAACACCAGAATAGTGGGATATCAAGTAGCAAAGTGCGTACGCTAAAAGTGTAAATGCGATACGGTAATTTGTCAATGCAATAAGCTCGAAAAAAAAAGTTGAAAAGACGTTTTCGCAATTGTACTGCCTGCGTATACGTTAGTAGTCTGTAATGTCTTTTTAATGTGTAACTCGTTCAACAAGATTTATAGAACACATAACAAACGCTACGATCAATAACAACGGGCCAGACGTAAACAATTGGGGCTCTTTACATCTAATAGGACACAGCCTCGGTGCTCACATTTGCGGATTTGTCGCGAATGAGTTAAAGAAGAGGCAGAACAGATGGGCTGTACAGAGAATCACCGGGTTGGACCCGGCACAGCCGTGTTTCCGCAACTCTGACACGTCTGTTCATTTACATAAAAATGATGCGCCGTTCGTTGACGTGATACATACAAATGGCAGATTACTCACGAGTCTCGGTCTTGGCTTACCCGAAGCTACAGGTAGCTCATTGATTAAAACTTGATTTATCAACAGCTTGTATACCTTTTCCTTCTTCTTCGATGTGTTTGTTGTATAATTTGGGAATCGTAATTCCTGAGAAGCTCATTCATTTAATTTTTTAAATTGCGTTTCTTATTTTAATGCATAGGTCACGTTGATTTCTATCCAAATGGCGGTAAAACGCAACCTGGCTGTATAAGACCAAGTACATCGTATTTTGATTATTTACGGATTCCTATAACTGGTTAGTACTAGTAAGACGATCATTAGCTGGACTATGAAAGTAAAAAAAAAAGGAAAGAAAAGAGAAGAAAAATGTTACTGCACTTGTAGAGATGCAACGAGCGATATGTAGCCACGGACGTTCTTACGTCTACCTTACTGAATCTTTGAAATCTACTGCACGCAATTGCAGTTTCTGGGCACATCGATGGAATTTGACATACAGGCATCTTTTACAAATAATCGCGGAACCATGCGACAGAAATAGCTGCGTAGAAATGGGCATTAGAGCAGAAATGTATAACCAACGTGGAAATTTTTTCGTAGCTACAGGCAGTACTAGTCCATTTTGCGGTAAATATAAAAAAATATATATTATATTTGCATTTTGAATAATGACATAATTATTGGGCAATCTTGTTACAAGCCAATCATTTTGTTACAGCTAATAGCACCGATATCATAGAGGAGGTAAAAAGGCAATTGTCACAGGATCACTTTGATGACATGGAGGATTGACAAATTGCAGCACATTGTAGTAGACAACTTATTTGCAAATGAATGTATTATCAGCACTGTAGTAGTAAACTTAACTAATTTTTTATATCTGGGAATATTTACAATTGATTGTAATGATTTGCACGATATAAATACGTATTCGCGCGCGTGTGTCGTACAATACAATTTTTTACATTTTTACATTTTATCCTTTCGCATAAATTGTTTCGAAAATTCGCTATATTTATTATTCTTACAAATCTTGAATAAGTTACAAAGAAAAAATTATCATATATATACGATAATCTGGGCGTTAAAAACAAAATGTGAGGTGTATAGGTACAGTATCCTTGAAAAATAATATTCCTAGGATGGAAATATAGCGACAGCTATAAAGAGTAAAATTGTAAAATGCAATCAAATAATCATAGTCATTGTGACAGAAAATAAAAAAGAATACATCAGTTATAAAGATTTGTATCAGTATAAACAAAAAATTCTCAGGCCCTTTGCCAGGCTAGTGGCACGTTAAATAAAACAAAAAAAAAAACAAAACAAAAAATCAATACAATTCGTATATTTTATTCTCAGTAAAACGAATCGCGCAAATAAGTTTTTAAACATAATGTAATGCATATCTTGACAAGAATAGAATAGAATACGCACAATTAGTTGAAATGCATTGTCAAAAGTCATAAAATTATTCGAAATCGTATGTAAACTTGGATAGATTTTTTTCAGATACATTTAGATAAAGAGATATTAATGGTATAGTAGTAAGAATGATATAAATGTAAATAGTAATGACATGAGATTAAAATATTTCCGCCAGACTGTCGGCACCAGATGTACATACATTGGACGTGGGTGGTAACTACTATTTGGTATTAATTCTCAATTCATTTTTATGCAAACTTGAGCGAGTTCGCTTAACTGAAATATTGTCGATTTGTGCGTATAAAGTAATCGTTGCGTGTAGTGTTATTGGCACATTATAATACTCTTACCTTTAACGAAGCCAAGATGGAAGAAGCTCTTGTAAGAGAACATCATCGTCACGTGGCGTCACGTGAAATTCTTTCAAATGTTAACATATAGTCTAAGCAGATCGACAATAAAATCGATAATCCGTCGCATTTACTAATGAATGACTTGGACGTAAGTGGCAGGAAATATGCCGGTACGGCCTTTGCACTCGCCTATCCACCAGCCGTCTGGTTGTTTTTGATGAACGGTTATCAGGTCTCCCGGATTGAGACTGAGTTCGTCGTTCAGATTCGCGGAGTATTGATAGATCGCTCGGCACTGTTCCGCGCTTTCAGTCTTGGCCGTCGCCATTTCTGTACTTCCATCAATCTGATTGTTGTTGTCCTCCGAGTGACTGCTAAACTCGTCAAAGTCACTGAAATCGTCCTCGTCCGGTGGATTCTCCGAATTGCCGTCACCGGCGGTTCGATCGGCCCAATCGCGAGTCTCGGTATCCTGATCCTTCGTCAAATGCATTTCGAGCTCGTCATCACTGTCCTGAGTCTCGAAAGATTCGTTCTTTGCCCAAGAAGGAATCTGCAAGGAGAACGTAATGTCATTTTTTTTTCGCGAGGGAGAAAGAGCGTATATCAGAGTAATTTTATATATTAGAATTTAGAATTAAATAGTTTGTGGCACGTTTGTCCAATATTAATTCAATTAGTTCCGCATACTGAGCTTGACTTACAAATAATCATCGCAGACACGCTACTATACCTTGAGAACACTTTGCTGTAAACCCTGCTTGTCTCTTGAGACTAAGATATGCTCCGACAAGGGATGTTTGGTCCGTTTGCTACCTTCCACTTCGGCGAGCGTCCCGCTGACCTTGTATCTAGCCGCCTCCAAATACAGCAACATCGAGCGCATCTGCGAAAACATGGGATACATTATCGAAGCGAAATACGTCAGATTAGCATGATAAATGCAAGCAAGAGAGGCGCATACATGATGCAGCTTGTCCGTGACGTTTTGCGTGCTCTCATCCGCCGCAAACGCCGGAGTCTTGACGAAGGCTCGGTGTAACGTTTCCAGACCTTCTCTACCTCGTCTCTCCCTGTCGAGATCTTGCCTGATGAGATGCAGCACCCTCACCAACGCCTGTTTTCGCCGATCGCGATTCATCGCCAGCGTCACGTGCTCGGCGTAGAAGTCTGGTAACAATTGCTCCGCGTTCGTCACATCGTGACTGTCCATCCGGCGGACGAGATTTTTCAGGATCTCTAGATCTTGCGACACGTTGCAGCCGCGCACGGGCGACAGCAAGCGATCGCCGTTCTGAGAAGAGAAAAGTAAAGTACTTGAATTATATTATATTCCTTCCTAGTCCTAGTCGAGGGAGAGAATAAATTAAAAAGGAAAAAACTCCTTCGTATGTACATATCATTCGTCCTTCTCCGCGTATGTACGTACGTATGTACATACATACAGTATGTCGTCAGTTACCTGTTGCAGTCGCGGCGCGAGCGCCTGCAAGTGCGTCAAGTAGACGTTGGCGAGATCCTTTAGGGCGCTCAGCCGCTCCTCCTCGAGCAGTTCCATCTGCTTCGCGCCTTTCCTCATCGTGTTCTCGTACTCGAGCCTGGCCCTCTCGGCTCTCACGCTGACTGTATAGAACTCGGTGTCGGCTCGCCGTGACGAGTCCTCGGCCTTCCTCCGTCTGGTCTCAAGTTTGCTCGCTTCCTTCTCCGTCATCGCGTGATGACTCGACGACCTGTTGACACTCTGTTGGCTTTGACCGATAGTCTGGAGCCGTGCGAGATCCTGCAGCCTCTCGTTCTCGCGCGCGCACGTAAAGCTCTGCTTTTTACTCTTGGCTGCTATCCCACGCCACTCCTGAAGCGACTTGGACGCCTTGTCCACTGAATTCTCGATGCCCTTCCTCGACCGGCTCTGTGTTTCCGCTACGCCCACCTGCGAGACACACGAGATTATCTTTTTGTTTCTCGTTCGCGAATCCGCCTCATTTCATTTCATTTTACCGCGATGCACCACGGCCGCGAATCTTGTTCTCTTCGCGTCTTTTCGGTTCCGCGAGTTTCCAACCGCCAAACAAAAAACTTATCTAACTGCGGAGATGTAATCTTCTCGTACGTACGCATCTAATATAGGTATTTGCCATTCGATACGCACTTTTCGCGTTAGCGAAATTCGTAATTTGTAAGAAAGAGAGAAGAGACGTTGCGTAATTACGCGCGTCCAGTCTCTTCCTCGCAAGTTTCATACGTTATATCGAGGCGCAATCATCTAGAAACTCATTCTTGACTTACTCTGAGCGGTTTGGCGAGTTGTTCGCTTAACGCGATGCCCCATACCCGATGGGCTTCCGCCGCAGCCTCCATCTCTTCGCCAACACACCTCCATGCCTCGTTTACACCTCCGTTGCTATTACCACCTGCATTACGAAAGAGAAGATCTGTGGAGATGATATTGCTGTGGGCACCGCCTACGCTCGCGTCGCGCCGTACTCTCTTATCGACTACATTCGTTTAAAAGCTACACTCGAAAAGTGAACAGCGAATCCGAGGCCTCGTAGGCCTGACGAACTAACAATGAGAGAAGGAAAGCAAAGTTTTCTTACTTGAAAATCTAAGTAAACCTTACGAAAATGTTACGTTTATTATCATCATCATAATATTAAGAAATCAAGTCAAGTTTTTTTCGCGAATTTCTAAAGAAAAATTCTGAGTATGCTCATTCTCATTCGTCTCATTATCAAACAAATATAATTGCCGATTATTATTACCGATCGTATTATCATCGAATCGTGAATGTACCAACGCGACGGATGTAACGGCATAAAACTTGCAAATACCGACAATCACCTTGATCCTTGGCGCAAGCCTTTATCAGCTTGCTACTGAGTTTGCCGAGTCCTTTCGCATACGTGGCTTCCAGTTCGGCTCTGAAACATATATTTTCGCATTTTTTTCATCGAAAAATCGCGCTCGCGCAAATGACGAACGATGGAAAGGAAAGTACCGTCTAATTGTAAGTACCTTTCGTGAAGAATCGATGCCAATTCCTTGCAAAAATCGCCTCCTTGTTTGACGTACCTTCGCACATCCTCGAAACCACCTTGTGCTCCCTGCACGTGACAAAAAAAAAGTTAAAAGTTTGCGCAACGATAAGACCTCGGTATACTTGACGGCATAATAAAAGGAGGGAGCAAGAAAGAAAGATTTTTCAAAGTTTCTCGAATCTGTCCTCCTCTAGATCAGGCCTATTCAACTCTCTGTCGTCTCGCAGACAGAGAGAAAACAAAAAAAAAAAGGATAGAAGAACGTTGGAAAGGAGAAGAGGTTAACGCGAGAGATGAAAGCGTTTAGCTCGCGCGAGCAAAATATTGTGGACAAGTCTGCTCTAGATTTTCTTATCGTGATAATTCTGATAACGCAAAGCTTGATATATATTGCATTTCATATTTCATATTTAACGACTTGCTATAAAATCTCTGTGTAACGTCATGAAATAATTAAAATTATTAAAAGGTTTTGCGTTGTATTCAAATTTAAAAGGACAATTTCTATATATCACTAGTATGATGTAACAAGTACAATAAAGTTTCAAGTAGAGCGTTAAAATTGTAAAAATTCGATAATAAAAGAGATAAAGAGTAAACATCAATTTGCACCGAGTTATCAAGTTTGATTATATACAGTTTAATTATGATGAACATGTAAAGTATGATAGACGTATCGCTCAAGACAGATCTAAAACTTTAAAAGCTCCATATCTTAAGAGATTATCGTTTCATTGTCAAGAGACAAAAATCTACACTGAAAATACGATTTTGTTGTATGAATTAAAGATTTGTTTGGATACGTTCAAACAAGAGATTTATTTAATTCAAGCAAAATTTATTTTATTCAACAAAATGAGTACACAATAAGAGCCCCATTTTGTTAAAATTTAATTGACTCAACTAAATCTCTTATTTGAATACGTTCAAACAAATCTTTAGTTTATATAACAAAATTTTATTTTCAGTGTATAGTTTGCTCAATTCTACGCTCGATTCGAATACACTCAATTCTCAGAGGTGAAGGAAAAGCGTAAGATAGCGGTAACCTGCACCCGTCACGGCCGATTGTATGCACAACATTACCTCGCTCCATCATGCACCGAACGATATTACAATATTATTTTTTTCACACTTGCACTTTTCTTCTCCCACAACGCAAATTATTCTAAGGATCTTATAAGGGATCGATATACCAAACCGCAGCATGTCGCGGTTATTTTCTAATCGTTTGATTTTGCGCTGTATCATGACTTTACTTACAATTAGATTCCTCAGCTGTGACATGTAAACGGGTAAACGGTACTTTCGCACAAACGAAAGTACCGTTTACTAACTCGCGATTCCACTTTGTTTACAAAGTACATCCTGCACAGACTTGTATGTACGTACACTACATACATAAAGTACAACATTTTTATCTCTTTTTGATCTTTTTGATTGATTATATTTACATATACTATATGAAGAAAAAATGCACTACTACATGTATGGGCATTGTTTGTACGTGTGGATTCCTTCCATCCCATCCCTATCCCGAGTAGAAATTTTGTCCGGCATTTACCGGATTTAGCTTTTGCCGGATCAGGTTTTAGTAAGGTATATCGGATTTGGCATACCAAATCCAGTAATTATTTGGCTCTTATTTCATGTGCCGGATAAGAACCAAAAATTAAATAATTTTTATAAAAAATAAAACAAAGAAATTGTATAAAAGATGAATATAAACATAAATATATATAAATTTTATGTAATTGCAATACCGTTTCTAGTCTTGATATTGCATATATGATCTGGCCAAAATCCGGGAAGCGTTATATCTCTTATCAGGGTTGAATCAGGGCCGAACGTAAATTCGGCATGCCTGATTCGGTCCTGATAAGGAATGTAACGTTTCCGGACGTAATTTCTACTCGGGTATTCTCTTCATTGTTAAATCTTATTGAATTTGGTATCTTAACGAGCGTAACTGCGTTCTCAACTTGGATAATATTGCCGTATCTCGGAGAAAGAAAGCTTCTCTTCTCCACGATTCATCCCGGAAGCTACAGGAGAGATAAAATCATAAAACACCAGTTATAATGGAAAGGCGTTTGTTCGTGCGCGATAAACGTTCCCGCGGCTATCGGATATCGCAATTCTTTCGGCGTTTGCTGCGCCAAGGTGACTGACACTTGATTCGAATTAAAGCTTAATCGTAGCCCGCGGCACTCGGTGAAAGTAAGCGTTGCCTCGTGAGGCTTTGAGGAAAGTCAAAAGAGCTAATTATACATGCTAATTAGCCACGACGCATTTGTACGTACACAGAGACACGAGATAAATTCATATATATA
>JAJVSH010000003.1:2278408-2290654 GCA_021460005.1 Tetramorium alpestre | reverse complement strand
TATATGTGTACATAAAATATATACATACCAAATGTACATAACGTAAAACTATAAACAGAAGAAAACAGAACTGACATCGCGAGTTTGTCGAGTACTCATTGAATGGTTCGTTTAAATAAAATTGGCGTTCGGCGCCAATAACGGAAACTCGCCTTTCTACAGAGCTATTGGAGCATGGAGTCGTCTTAACGACGACTGATAATTGTCAATCAAATGAATTGATTTCTACGACAGCAACTTTGATGCCGATTGTGTTGACATATTTATTTAACATTTTTAAGAACATCAAGTTTTACAAAGTAATCGTCAAAGATGTGATTCATCAGTCAAGTAGTGAAAATAAATTTGAAAAGTAGTGAATATAAATCGTTAGTGTCAATATATTTTTATGCCGTAAAAATAAAAAATAAAATAATACGTAAATCAATTTCAAACGACGGACTGACATTATAATTCACCACAGTTTTACATAACGTACCGATTTTTCGTTCGGCAAAATATGTCTGGGTGAGAAAGAGATAGTTATCGAGGCAAACCCGACATTTAATCATAATGTGCAATCATATTACGTAATATCTCTCTAACAAGTGGTAGTGGTAGTAGTAATAGTAGAGATACACTAACTGGCAAGAATATTACATTTCCGTCATCCGTGTCACTGCATACTTTCGCGATTATAGCGCGTACAAGTTATGTAAGACGTTAAAAAGGATTGGCTTAAAATTCTAAAAGACGAGTCGGAAATGAAATTGAGATATTTCTAGTAAATTCAATTCATCTTTTTCAAATGTGACTGACAATTTTCCAACCGTCGACAGTAAGTTTTTTCGTCGCGTTCTTCTTCCATCTGATTTCGCATAATAATCGGATCAAATATCAACTATGAGCTTTTCTTATCGACGATTTCAGATTTTGGTCATTGTTCAGAATCAATATTATTGATAAAGTTCTTTTTAAAAAGAGATTTTGATGTGTCCGAATTTGTACTTGGTGAACAAAGTGAGAGATATGGAGACAACTCCCAACAATCTGATAATTTTTCCCGATGAATCATTGCAAAACGAATCCAACTTTTTATCTGTGCAAAAAGATTAAGAGTGTTGTATACAAAGTAAAACATTTATCTTTAGGAATTGAAATTATTCTAATTATTTATCTTAATTTTTACCGTGAATGTTTAAATGACTGCATAACTTGGAAAAAAATGTGTCAATTAATATTCACAATAACACGCGTTGTTCGAAGTAAATCTCATGTTAGATTCGTGCATCCATAAAAAGAGAGAGAGAGAGAGAGAGAGAGAGAGAGAGAGAGAGAGAGAGAGAGAGAGAGAGAGAGAGAGAGAGAGAAGAAAAGAAGTGCGATCGATACAGCACATCGATTGTACGCAATAGAATATCTAATAGACATGGTCTATTTGTAATGCGACTAGAAAATGACAAAGCAACTTTCTACAAACTCAGTCTAAATTCTAAAGAGTTTCTCACTTGCCATTTACATTTACATTTCTACATTTTCTCGGCATTTGGACACAAGAGAGCCCACGATTGCATAATCATCTAATTATTAGGCGTTAAAAGTTATTAGATAAGAAACGCATCCAACGCTCGATCTATTTTATACTGAAACATAACAGTCATCAGAATTCATCTAAAACTCGAAAAATCTTTACATCAGCTTGTCGTTGATCAGCTTTTATCGCTTGCTTATTCATTTTCCATTGTAACATACGATTCGGGTTAATACTCGTACGTAACACACGCGATAAAACAGAATATGGATATAATGAGATTTAAATCTGTGCATATGTGAGAAATTTCTAGAATCGACGACGTGGCGAAAGTTGTTGCTAAATCGATATTTAGCAAGTGGACAAAATGTCACATGGGGGAAACAGGTTCGCCGTTATATCCACAAGTTTGCCTTGAATCCTTTTCATGTCAGACAACAATTTGCTTTAGGTAGCTTTCTTACTTTGTTATAATGTAATACCATAATTATCCAGCAAGTACAAGCCAATCAGATGGCAGTAATTAAACGCGTCATCAATGACCGATTCACCAAGAGGCAGAGTCACCTCTCAATCACGCCATGTATATAAAATCCTAATATCAGTTTACGCCTAACAAAATCATCCCAGTAAAAGAAATGTAAAGAATCTCGCGCTTGTTACATTTACGTTCAATCGTGGAAAGTTTAATTGGGGTAGAAATAAACAAAGAAACGTGTTTCTATCTCTATAAATAGAACATTTGCCTGTCGTGTACGATATCAAATACTTTTTACCAACATTTTTGAAAGATTGTTTCAATATTGGATTGTTGTAAATTGCCTGAGATACAAAAACAAATAAAAATAAGCATGTCTTACATAGATAAAGATACCGGTTCACTCGAAACCAAAAGTTGGCATCGTTAAAAATCTCGTCTTTTCGTTCGTTCCTCTTGCTTGGTTCCCTTTCTTAAAAAACTTATACTCGCCGTTACATCTCGTGAACAAATAGCGCGTGCTCGTGTAGCGAATGCAATTGTGCGCATTCACGGGTAACGATCGAGATGAAACGAATTGGTGTAGCCATTAGCAATTCGGACGACTAAAAGGTTAATCGATACTGTCGACTATATATGTATAGGTAGGTATAGGTTTGTCGATGACGACAAACGGGCGTGCACTTGCAACAGGTGGTTTACTTCCATTCGCTTCGTCGCAACCAACAGGTGCGCCAGTCAATGACCAGTCGCCAGCCGATCTATTACAGCTTATAGCACACGTAAAATTCATCGAAACGGCCTAACGTTGCCGAAATAATCATGCTATATCGGAATGTATTATGTAGCTAAAAGTCAAAGCGCTCGCTCCTTGACATTTGATTCATTGATCTTTGACTTATCGATCAATTCAATCATTGCTAATTTATGCTCGCGCGACCAATTTATTTTAAACACTAGTTAACGCAGGTCTACAAGTCTGGTTGAAAGAAATGAAAAAAATATACGGCGCAACTGTAAAGCCAACCGTTCATGTTGGGGCAAATGTGCCAATCAATGCGACGGTCCTTATTCGCTGCATCTTTAATCGGGGGTACGACGTGACATCCCCTGAATGGAATTTTTATCTCGTTATATTGAATTTGTCTACACATATTTATCGTTAAGCAAAGGAACTTTCATCATTACGAGCGTTTCTTTTCGTTTGTGATTTGTAAAGTCGTGCCTAATCAGCTCGTTAAATTATCACGCCCTAATTTTGTAATGATTGTGATAATAGTAGGAATCAGAAATACACACGATAAAAATGTACGCTGCGATTAGAAAATGTATTTCGAATCCTATCGTAACCATTAGTTTGCGCGATATTTTCTAAGGCATGGAACAGAGCAATTTTTACGGTTAATTGAAGCTAAAGTGAACGCTCTAAAGTCAACGAATTGTACGTCACACGTGTCTCCGCGTGTCACCTATAACTCATCGATTCTCTGTGCCACGCTATCGAAATCCTCGCAGCAAAATCCCCGAATGTACAAGCAATCTTCCCTGTCCCTCACGGTCACACATACCTAATACATACGCGCGCGAGCGCGCATCTCTAAATCACGCTTGCATTACGTGCATACGATTTTCAGGACGCGTAAGAAAACACGCATAGGGAAGGCGGTCAAGCCTTGTACATGGGCGCACTTGCTCTCTCGCGCACGTGTGTGTGTCTGCTGCGTGCGTATATGTGTGAAACAAAGTCGGCTATTTTCTCCGCGTAACTTTCCCACACTTTCCATGCTCTTGCGATGCTTCAAGGCATGCTCTCGCGCATGGCCGCTTAGCGCCATTTCTCTTGGACAGTCGATAAATCTCTCGATCGGACAAATAAAATTTCCATTCAAGGAGAAAACAGAATTGAAAAATGATATACGATATTTTCGATATGTTGATATTATCTCGATCATATGTAATTGTTACATATTTGTAAATTAATTATTAGCCCATATTTTTAAAGATTTACATTTTATTTCTGTATCAATACAGAGAAGTCCTTACTGGAAATATTTCAATAACGGGAAAATATCGAATTTCTCGATAACGACGTGTTTGTTGGACAAACCTTTCGATACGTTCATCATAGAGATAATTGGAAATTTTCACAAAATGGAAAGAAAAAAACATTCCATGCATGACAAATCCGCGTAAATAACGCGATGATTTGACAGATTGACAAAAAATATTCTAAACGCGCTAAAAAAGTCTGTTGTGATGAAAATGATTTTTGACGAGAACGATGTCACAGTTGAAAGCAACTTCTTAGGAATCAAATGCGTCACGAAAAAGCATGTGCAAATATTTAATATCAATGCCCCTGTGTCGCTAATTTACTACATGTGCATCTCATAAAAGCGCGTCGAAATAGCTACTTTGTATTTGCTGTAAAATGACCGTAGAAATGTGACAGCATCGTTTGGATAGTCAGCAACGACGGTACCATGACCAGTGGAGATAAACATGTCAAGCGTTTGCTTGACTTGACAATCTTTTAATTCTTCGTAAGAGATTCCTTCGTCTTGGACGTGGATATAATGAATCCTTGATGTATGTATGATCGTAGTGAATTTAAATATTTAAAAGATATATACGTATAAGAGAAAGATCTCTTTGGAATTTTTCAACGCGTTATTCAACGTTATTCTTTCATTGAAAGAATAACGTTGCTCGAGCTCATTGAAAGAATAACATTGCTCGAGCTCTTTCATCATACGATAAAGTCTTTAATAGTCTCAATATTAATCTAAATCGATTGTACGTCAGTCTACTTAAAAATCTTATTCGTTAGAAATGTTACGACGTGCAAACTTCCACGATACGCGAATCATCCGACGCGGCGTGACAAAAACGATCGCGAATTTAAGTGGGATATTTCATTAACGATACAGCAAGAGATTCAGCCTGCAATGCCGCAAGGTCTCGCTACTCCAAATTCTTGTTTTGTACACAAACTGTAAAGTAGTATCTAACGATCTCTACCAATAAATTTTAACGAGATAAAAATTATTTTTACTTCAATAGAGTTTTAATACATGAATACTCGTGTAGCAGTTCGCACGCTCGCAGACATCGACTACGCCCTTTCGAGTCTCGCTCGTTTATTCGCGGGATCTATCTTTCGGTTTTTAGTTTTTAAGACACGTGCACATCATGTCTTCGGTCGTAGATTGTCGTGCGCAAGTGTACAACAATCTACGTATGTACAAACGTGTCAGTAATGAGTAACCCCGGTAATGAGAAAGAAACAACAAGAGCGTAAAGTACCTCGTCGGACTCGTAGGTCTGCAACAGATGAGTCGAGGCCATTAACCCTCTGATTGACCCGAGCATTCTCCTCTTAATCAGACCACTTTTCCCACCGTGGTCCCTCGACGCTTCGGCATCACCGCTGGTCCCCGCCATTGCTGTCATTGCTGGTGTCGGCGTCGCCGTTGTCGACAACGTCGTCGTCGTTGTCGTTGTTGTTGTTGTCGTTACTGCTGCCGTTGTCATCTCATCGTTCTCCGTCATACGCGAACATAGCTTATCCACGCTAAAAGACTGTGACAGCTGCAATCTCATTCTGCTGTTCTCCAAAATGTCATTCGAACTGGCCGTTCTTCTTCGCAGGTTGCCGCGCAAACTTTTCATATCGTTCGCCGATGTCTTTTTCGAATCGGGTGATGCTGACACTGACCTGTCTACATCATCGGAAACGTTCACTTCCTCCGATACCGACGACAATCCAAACTCTTCCACCCTGGTGATCAAGCCAGACTCCTGGGTATGAGCCCGCGTCAGATCGTAGAAGCCACGCTGCTTGCTCTTAGATGTTCGCACGGCAGATGTGGCACGATTGCTTCGCATCTTGACGCGAGAATTTTTAAAATAAAAAAACATTCAAGTAAAATAAAAAAAATGGCGTGAGCTAGGAAACCCATCGCTTTTGCGCGCATTTTAATTTGCGAGAATTATAGGGTATAACTTGTGCCTTTTCTTCGCTTCAAATACTCGAGGTATCGACAAGTCGGAAATTTGGAAATGGAAACTCGTGTCGCGTTATTTAATTCTTAAATCTCATTACGTTGGCCTCATTTGTCACCGGATTTGATCGATTACAAGTGCCAAGAGAATTCTTAGAAAAGAAATTAAATCGAGAGCAAAGCAAGTCAATTTATACGATTATGAGTTAAAATGTACTTAAAGCGATGAGTTGCATAAATTATAAATTTTGTGCTTCTCAGTTGCGAATTTCGCACTCTGAATTTCATCGCGAGCATAGATTGTCATTACAAGTCAAAACTGTCTGACTGATTGTGAGATTTAAAGAAACTCGACTGATTTTTAATTTGATCCGTAAAGTTACCATAATAACCATACGCGTTTTTAATATCATCTTGGAGAATTAGCTCACGGTTGAGATTGAAACATTACCGAAAATAAAGGTAAAACGGGGGCATTTCTAGTTTTATCAATCATCTCTTTACTTTCCTAACATTTATTTTATTTATTGTTAGTTCGTGCGAAACGTTCTTTTTTCCTTTTTCTCTTTCTTTTATTTTTTATTTCTGTTTTCACAGCACTACCTCGGGACTGAGCGCGCCGACCGCTTGCAACTTGGCGTGCCTGTTGACCACTTGGCCGATCCTTGTCCTCTCTTCTCGCAACCAGCTACGCATCCTGCCCCAAGCCTTGCCCAGTCGTCGCTTCTGCAGCCTCAGCCGCTTACTGCGCTCCGAGCCGCCGCTCTCCGACAAGGTCGCTTCCTCGGGCGGGCACTCCGGATCCGAATACGAACCCGACATTGACGCTATGCCGGCGTCGTAGCCGTCACTGTCCGACGCGCCGTAACTTCTTCTGCCACATTTCAACGATCTGGTGGAACGCTTCGTCCGGTCGCGTAGTTGCTTCTGCTGGTCGGGCGAAACAATCGTGTTCGCGACTTGGTAATTTTCCCGTTTGAGACTGCAGTGTGGCAATCCTCCTTCTCGCGTTTCGTTCGAAGAGACGTCCTTACCCGTTGCTCTCGGCATGTCGTAAAAAGTCTGATCAACTGCCGGTGAGGATTCACCCGAATTGATTTCCTTATCACGACTAGNTTGTTCCGTGGAGACTCGATTACTTTCCGGGATAGCGCTCTTAGGAAGGTCGTACAACTGATTTCCTGAAAAGTCAGCTTGATCGCTCGTGTCGACCTCGAGAATAACAATCTCGTCGCCGTCATCGTCGTGAAAATTCTTCTCGTCGGCGCGCAAAAAGCTGAAACTGATGGTCGGCACTCCATCGGCGTCCGTCTTCACCGTCGTGGTGGCGTTGAGTTCCATCGTAGTGCTGCATCGCTTCTCGTTTACGCGAGATTCAGTGAGATTCACTTGGACATGTCTCGATCCACTCACGACCGTCTCGGCTCGGCTGCCCCGATACGCCTTGTCAACGCTGTCGGGAGAGAAGGAGAGTCGATCGGACTTGGAGTCGATCATGTCTCTCTCCGAGGACTTGGCCGTCGTCGTTTCATCGACCAATTCCCGCAATCCCATCTCGCTCTGCGATCTCTCGTATAAGGATGCTTTACAATTCCGCGCTTCGTCCTTCCTGTCGCGTTCCGCTTCTTCACGGAACTCGCGACAATGCACGATAATCGGCGTCGGGACATCGTACCATGTTGCCGTTGCCGTTGGCGTTGCGGTTGGCGTTGGAGTTGACGTTGCGGAACTACTCAAGGTCAAACTCTTGGCGGGAATCCTCAGACCTGTCAAAACGTGCCGCATCTCGTTCATCTCCACTATATGTATATATACAATCCTTCCTCCTTGTTCCTTTTCTAGCGACGAGCCTTCTGTCTCGAATTAATTTTTCCGAATTGATTTTGACGAAAATGGAATCGAAAATGATATCAAGAGATGACGGTCTAATTAATCACGAAGGCAAAGAATAAGCAAGTGAAACGGAAACGTGTCGCTCTGTTTTATCGTGTTTTATCAAGCAACTGCTCGTTACTCCAAGTCTTCTTTTTCTCTTCGATCTGGGACGTTACGTTTCCGCGGTCATCCGTTGGAGAAAGCGATCGATCGATCGATCGAGTTTACTTTGTCTCTGCATCCGCGGAGAGTAATTAATACTTCGTTGCTGCCATGCCGCACGACTTCGTTGCTGAAGAATCTGAATTATTCTTCATAATAGTCCGTGAACGATTCCCAATGGCACTTTTATGGCACCCTCTATTTTGCGCGCTACGTAAACGCGAGTTTTTCTCTACACCACGCCCAAGATTGTTGTACAACATACGTACATCACACATTCACGGACGAGGTTCGATTGTCCTGCGTTTCGCAAAATAGAAAGACACGCGCGCGTGACATTCGACCATTTCTGTATTCCACACTCCACATTCTGTTTCGACTGAAATGTTGTTTGTATCAATATCAAAAATACCGCGCGTAGCCAAGTCTCGAAAAGGTATCTCTCTTCTACGCCCTATAAACTTGATTTACAGCGAGAATACCGGTGAGAGGGGCCTCAACGTCCTTGGACGAAATAAATGTCGAAGGCAGCACGAATGACGCTTCGCAATGCCGCGTATAATAATTAATTCGACGATATATGTATCTCTCCGCGGATCGAATACCGAATCGACACGTGCCGTGGCGCCGAGTAAATTTACCGGATATACCTTGGATATACTTTGCATCGCTTGTCTACCTTGCACTTTATCACATTTCGGCTTGACGTGGCTCGTGCGACTCCACTCACGTGGAAGCGTGACGCGTTGATAGAGCGCGAGGGCAAGCGCGAGGGCGAGGGGACGTTTCGCCTGCTCGTCCGTACGAGAATTACAAGCACATGCGCGTACTCACTCGTACGTGAACAAATGTATGTTTTATTCAAGCGCGACGTCGAGCACGTTGAGCACGTCGAGCACGGAAGCAGCGGATGGACGATGGCACGATCACGCGCGCGGACGAGCCTTCACGAATCCAAGCGAACGACACTGCGACGCCACGCAGCAACACTGTTCTTAGCCGGTGTTACGTATTACGTAATTATGCGAAGCCGTGTAACGGCTGTGAAAAAAAACGGTGCAAAGTACATCTACCGCCTTCCTTCCCATTTTCCGTGAATATATACAATTCGTTCGCTGTGGTATTTTTCTCTCATTGCTTCACACTCTCGCAACCGTTGTATTATGTGCCGTGGCATCACGTGCTGTCACGTCGCGCCCTAGATAGCGCGCGACAGCTCGGATCGAAGCTCAATATCCTCAATATCGGTCAATTTCGCATAACGAGCAAAAGAGCGATCGATCGATCGCTCGTCCGAAGCGAAGCGAAGCGACCGCGAGAATTCACGTCGTATATAGATGCAGGACGTCAAGATACAAAGATCGACATTCCCTCGTATTTATGTATATCCCTAAAGGAACCGAACGTGCGCGCGCGCGAAATTCGATACCGATAAAATATTCCATTTTAATTTTACACGTTACCAGCGTAATGATCAATCGCGACGATCAAGATTACTCGAATCTTCACTCGAGAACTCGACAAATCTCTACGAAAGTACGCTTTTCATACGCACTTGTCGTCGATGACGTTCGCGCACCAGATTTTCCATCTGCTTGGTTCCGTTTTCGATGTCGATCGATCGCGGCGCGTGGTTAAACATTCAACGACGGCGGACGATCGTCGTGAAACTGTTGGCGACAGAACGACGTCCCGGCGACGACTGTCGGTGGCCAGCTGGAAGTCACGTTAAACAACCGCGGTGGTGAACAATTACATTACGTACGGCGTACATCGCGGGTACGCACGACCGTCGCGAGTTCCGCGCGCATTCCGCGACACGCTTCGTTTTCCGAATGCCCATCTCAAATTAGCCGAGATTCCTCCCTTCTCTACTGACACGCGCGATATTATTACGCGTCGGAACAAAGCGATCGCTTAGAGAGATTGCTCTCTGCGTTGCAGAATACTCGACACTTTTGTCGCGACACAGCTACAGCTGTTTTTTTTTCCGCATTTTGCAAATTTACATATTTCTTTTCGTTCCTTTTCCTCAATCGGAGGAAGAGTCATTAGGGAACGATAGATTTACAGTATTTACACAAATCTTTTTGTCCCTTCATTTCTCTCTCCTTCCGTTTCTCTTGTTTCTTGTCTCTTTGACACTTTACGAAATATTTCTTCAAAACCTCTCTCTCGTGTGAGATGGCAAAGATTCATTTGAAAGATGTCTTATATTTCTTTGATACGAAAACTCTTGCACGATACGATCGCTTTGCATTCCGCTCTACAAAGTTGTAAAAATTGAGGCCATTCACCGACATTCCCGCTGTTGCTGTCGAGTAAGCAACGCGGTTATCACGAAAATAGAAACTTTACAGACCAAAGCAACTACAAGACCTCGTAAAGTTGTCAATTTAATCTTCAAATTATTATAATTTCGACTATATAATCTTAGCCTTTGACTACAAACTAAAAACGCGGTGCACGACGCGAAATACAGACCTTACACAATAAAGACAGAGATGAGAGATACGACATATAATATGGCAGGGTACGTAATGTAATAATGTAATAATATATTAGACAAGCAAAGTGTGCGATGTAAAACTATAATGTATTATAAATTGGCATACGTTCGCCAAGAAAGAGAGAGACGACATCTTGCAAATATCTCTCGATTTCGATCAATTTCACTATTGGTCGCGTCTGTCAAACTTTGGATTCCTGTGCTTTTCCTATGATCGATGATCGTCTTTGTCGGGTGTGAAAATTCGATGCTATAATAAAAGAAAGCGGCGCACTAGAAACGCACTAAAGAGCTTCGCTATACGCTTTCTTCGACAAATAACACGCGCATGTTTATCAATAGAATAATACCGCACCGTAATTTAAGTCCAAACGAGACTTGATAAAAGAAAGATTTAATCAAAGTTTCGTTATATACCTGCCCCTTCGTATACGTATAATAAAATACCTCAATTTCTCGATTTCAACCGTCTCTCGATCGCTGGCAACGATCATGAACAAAACGCAAAATCTGTCAAATTTACGCGATAATATAAACTGTCATTACGAAACGAAGCACACCGCGTTGTTAATGCTTTTGCAGACGCATGTCTATTGGGCGCGTAAAACGCACATACGTATGTACACGAGCGTTGCACCAAAGTCACTGCAGCGGTCGCGGACCGTTTGTCGCGCTTGCGGGAACGAGTGCGGAAACGCGTCAGGGAGAGGGAGAGGGGAAGAGCGAGAGAGAGAGAGAGAAGCTGGCATGTGCACCAGCGTAACCCCAAAACGAATGGTAGCGAGGCAGTAGATAGTTTTAAGGCGACTACTAAACACGTTTCTAGGCGGGGGATTACGCAGTTTGTACGCGTGTTTTCTGATCTACGGATTATATTTAGCCCGCCACTCCTTAGCCACTCCGGTATCTCTCTCTCTCTCGCCTCTCCGCTCTCGCTTGTCAGCTCATTCGCCCGTGTCGCCGAGCGAGAGTCGCACGTGCGTCATATGTGTATCTCGCGCCGAATTCTCCTACTCGAGGGGAGGAAGAGAGAGAGAGAGAGGTGCATGCATTTGCACATCCCCTTTTGCATCTTTGAGACGAATTCACATATATACGCGTGTTGTCTCTCTTCATCTTAATTATTATATAATATTATATCAAAGTTCATCAGGTATAGCTTATAAAGCTGTGGAGAAACGGCACATATCTCTATTGGAAATAAAATAAAACTGTATAACATAAAATAACGACGAATCTGTTGATAGAGACGAGGATATTGAAACATGATAATGTTAACAAGAGAATATTAAGCAAACAATATTATATTAAACAAATATCCACTGGCGTGCTAGTCTATCCTTTTCAAAACTTTTATCATGCGTACACGATATAAATAACCAGAATAAATCAAGCGTCGTGCTGTTTTATGCTAAGTAAGCGTTACGTTATCGTCAAAGACACAGTATGTGCATTTTCTGATAAGAATCGATCGTAACAATAGAAAGGATTGAACGGTCTGACAGGCAGGTAAATGTTTTTTTTATCAAATTGCACCGACTTTTTGTCCGTTTAAAAAATTCTAAGCACATTTGGACTGTACGAAAGTCGCGTTCGTTGAAAAGTATACATTTTCACAATCACACACACACACACACATACACACAATATATATATATATATTTTTTTACCATTTTCCTAGTAGACTGAACGCGATCGCGGAAATCAT
>JAJVSH010000003.1:2267519-2277908 GCA_021460005.1 Tetramorium alpestre | reverse complement strand
ACACACACACACACACACACACACACACACACACACACACATGTTGCTTTTTTTCTACACCGGTAGAAAAATGTTTGAAATGATAGCAAATAATATTTCCGCGGCATGGACTATCCAACACTTTGCGCTCACGTGTTAAATGCTTTCATCTCTCTATCCGCTATCGTTTCGTAAAATGAGACAGAGTAGACACGCTGGGAGAGGAGTCTGTCCTTTTTTCGTTTTCTCTCTGCCTCGTTCTATCGTTCGATGGAAGTGTAAATATCATACATATGTATATGTGCGCACGTGACTGTACGTCGTCGATGGAAAATTCGTCGCGAAAGAGTGAGAGTGCTCTGAAATTTGTATTCTGAATTCTGAAATCTCGACCTTGCTCTCTGCTTACGCGAGTAAAGTAGCTTTCGCAAGTTTTGCGCCGTTTTAAATTACGACGATGTCGAGATAATGTGGCGTGTGCATCAACAACGTCGTTCTTATCACCTGTATGACACATGCATTTTTACGCGCGGTGTCGTCGCATGTTTTTCTCCTTTATAAGTACAGTACATACCTATAACGATTGAATCCGTAAGAAAATATTTATTTCGACAAACTACTTTATCTCTACTCTTAAGCAACGTTTGATAAGCATTGCTTCATTCGTCAATATTTTCGAATTAACGAAATCGAGCAGGAGTTTCGGTGCAAGTTATATCGTAAAAAACCTATATGAGAATGCTTGTACAGAGTATAAAAATCGATTGTAAAAATCCGTAATGTGCAAAAATAAGCATATTTTTCAGGTTCAAATCCATTTAGAGATTGTTATCCGAAAACAACGTCTCCCACCTTTGATGAATGGTGGATGCGGTGGCACCAAGTCTAATTTCTCGCGTTAATCTCTGAAATTGTATAACTGTAACTAGCCAAATGATGAAATGTGACTCGGACACGGTCAAAGTCGCGCATTGCGTCAGCATAAATTTTATTCGTCAATCCACGAGACAATTCTGCAGCGAGTCTAGTGCTACCTGAACGACAAAATCCGGACAAATTTATCGAATCATCCTATTGATCTCTTTCTACAATACATTCTTCTACATACATCTACCACGGGCTACTTTCTCGCGAAATCTCAGTATTCCGTCTTATGACTTGTAATGCAGCACTCAACTTGTCGCGAATGAGAAATTGTTCAAAGAATCGAGACGAAGCGTAAATTAACATAATCGCGAACCGTCAAATTGATATCTAGAGTCTGGATGACATCGAATTTCGAGAGAAATGATTTTGGTTTATCGCATGGAATGTTTTGTGGAGCGAGTCGAAATTAAATAAAAATTCTATACAACTGACGACAAGACAGTTTTAAATTAACAGATAAGAGATAAAATCCTGTTGCTCCCTCTTTACACGCACACACGCACACGGAGAATTTTTAAGAAACGCGCGACTTTGGAATTCGTATAGGGTAAATATGTGTGCGCGTTTTTCATGATATGACGCTCTTACGTGACGCATTAGCGGATTTCGAACACGTGTCGCGTATCCGGCATATCGAGAAGAGAAGCTACCGAATAAAGTGTACCGCTAATAACAGCGCGCGCACACATACACGCACACAGTGTGCCTTTTCTTACCGACTACCACATTGTATGTACGTAGGACTCACTCACGTGGGAGTTTTGCTGCGACTTGGGACGAATCCAACCGGGTAGCCAGTGACGTGAGACCGGAAACATTCTAACGTCGTGTCGATATAACGCACGATCACCGTGCCGCTGTTCGCCTTGCGCCGAATCGCCGAAATCGTAAAGTGAGATCGGTCCGATCCGATCGGTCTTTTTCTCAATCTCGCAATTATCGACTTTGCAACTTTTATTTCCCTTAACTTTAGTCTAATTTTCAAGGTATTATACATGTACAAATATTATTATTACATCAACTATATCAACTATAATATTATTATTAAATCAATTAAACCACGATTTGTATTTAAGAATTCAGTTGTTGTTGATCTCTTGATAATCTCTGTGTTGACGCAGCTCAACGATCCCGATCGATAGAGCACAATTGTGAATTGATCATTGAAAAGCTTGGACGTTCTACGCGAGCTAAAGATAAAAATTGACTGGCGCGATTGATGCGGCGTTCGTGTAAAAAAATCGTTTTTGCTTATCGCTCATTATTAATCATCGCGTTATCTAACTCTCGACAAATTTCTCCAAAATGTCCAAGTCCCACTCTCGAATTTCAATAGGTACATTTTAGAGCGGCTTAAGCTTTCTAGAGAGGCTTAAGGAAGCCTAAAATTCTGCATCACAATTTCACATTTCACATTTGGGCACAACTCGATCAGTCTGCCGATCGATTTCACTATCTCGTATATGTACTGTATATTCGATCAAGTAAATTTGCGACGCGATCTTGGACAAGTGGGACGAAAATTTAGCGAGTGGAATAAGTAGTTGTAAATTTTTACTCTATTCTTCAATAGAATAAAATTCGCTTACGATTACTATACTCTCTCTTTATTTCTCTATTATATAAAACTGTTGTAAAGGCATAAAGTACGTCTCCGAAAGCCTTGGAGACGCTTTTCCTCTTTTGTGGACCGTGAAATGAAGCACGACCGGAATGGACAACATAGCTAATTGATATAGCGTGTACCGGTGTGCCAGATGTTTCTCTTCTCACAAATCAATCTAGTTTCGCATAAGCGTTCGGAACGCTTCGGGGAGGGAAGAAAAAAAAGAAAAAATAAAGGGAAAAATAATAAACGCGTCATTCTCGGATAATATATATGGCACGCCATAAACCTGTCGTCCCACGGACTAGTGCCGCGCGCGAAGCGCAAAAACACACACGCGGGAAATTATGCCCCGTTACATCGTTCGGTAAAGCCGTGGTTTTTAGTCTTTGGTAGCAGCGCGCAACACGCGTGCTTCATCACCTCGTCTACCTTCTCGTCAAGTTGGATGTCTCGACAAATGCCTTGTCAACCCGATTCTTCTTCAATTTCGTGAGAAACGATACGCAAATAATATTTTTATCTACTTTATATTGAACATACATGTATAATTTTTTCTAGAGACTTCATCTAGATGAAGTAGTATTTGAAAGGTCACATTCAATAAATCATATCGTAACAAAGTGTCTCGGAATTTTAATAATGCAAAATATGAATAAAACAAAAAGAAGATTGAAATATCTAAAAAGATATACATATACATATACATATATAATATATATATATATAAAATGTCTTTGAAAGAAAACATGGGACGATGGTTAGTCAGCCTATCGCGATAATGTCAAGGTAGATAACAAGTTAACAAGTTTTCGCTGTTCAAGCGCGAACACGCATACATATAAAGCCATTTCCTTCGGTGACGAGATCACACACAAAGAGATCACACCTTACGATACGATACAATACGATACGAATCGTTACGTATTTTATATGTTTGGTGTCAATGAGTCTCTTCGACCAGTGATAATTCGCGCGAGTTTGTTAAATATCGATATTGGCTAGTCGCGAGGTCACACCCAAAAACAGTTGGAATTGAATTTTTTGTAAATAATGTGTCGCGTCGAACTTTAATACAACAAGCTTTTCCAAAGCGGATATTCAAATACTTGTCCCTCAAAAATTACTTGAAACAAACACGAGGAGATAGTTTTCGACCGAGAATAAATAAGAAAAAAAAAAGATTTGATTAATTTACACGAATCAATTCTTTCATACGAACGTTCTTCTTTTTACAGGTAGACATTTTTTATCATCGGTACAACGCGATCGCGTAGCGGTACCGTGGCCGTACCGCTGTCGGAGTTAACCGGAAGCGTCCACCGGAACCGGTATTTCTTTCACCATCGACACCGCGACACCATCCGCTTATGGTATATCCGACAGCTAATTGTAAGTGGTAAACGTAAAAAAAGAATCCGTTCAAGTCTAGTCTAGTCTACATATAATTTGAATAACACAACTGTTACTCGCAAAAATAAGAATCAATGTCCGTTCGGTGCAGATTTGTCAGTTACCTATCTCACTACTACTTTTGATTGTACTATTAGTACCGAAACTCCCTACGTAATCTCATGGCTTTAATCTATAATTTTGTAAATATTTGAATTCAATAGTATTACACTAATGAATATAGGTGACGGTACCGTCATCGAATTTATCGTTAGAGCATATCTAGCATTCACTCGGATCTTGAAAAAAGCGTTGATCAAATTTTCGGATTTCGGAAATCCCCTCTGAGTGAGCAAGATCCCCTCTGAGAGAGACCGAACACGCGTAATCAAAATTATAATTTCGCAATACGCGATTACACAGGATTATACATAGCGCAGCAGTGTTATAGAGAAGCGTGTCCATCAGCACGCAGGTGAGCAGCAACCTTTACGAGGTAAAAAATTATAGCGACCGCGTTCTCGCTCGCGATCCGATGCCGAACGCCTTTGGCGTAATGCAAGACGGCTGGGTAGTCGTCGATCGATCGTTTCCTTTGCATTTTCTCACACTTGTTGTTAGCCATTCGAATCTCGCACGGCTGTAGTTATACACGACAAAATTGCAAGGATAAAGNATAAATAGAGATATCCCACATTAATTAATTTAAGTATTATTTAAAATATCATGTAACGTATCATGTAAATCAAACGTCTACATGTATAAATATGTGTGTGCGTGTATGTGTGTAGTTACTCACTCAAGCTTTAAAAATCCTCTTTCAACAGAGAAAAAAAAATATAAAACATGTTTCAACTATACTATATGTATAGTATTTATAGAAAATAATACATGTACAAGACACGCGCGCACAGGCTTGTTAAAAGATGAATAGATAAATATGTAAGTAATTGTAACGTAGGATGTCAAGTATTATAATAATACATACAGGTCACGAAAGGGTTCGTGAATAAGCGCTTTCATAACGGCATCAAGTATATACGCTGGCTACCAATATATGTATACTACAATCGCTTCTAAATGTAGCACATATTTCTCATCTCATCATGAGAAATAGATATTTTGCTATCGTCAGATAAGTGATATAGTTAAGCATCGTGATAAGAAACACGTGATAGAAAATGTTAAAAATGTAAATCGATAAAGAGAGAAAGACGTTGAATTACGACGGGAAAAGAATGTTTCAACTGATTGGAAAACGACTGACATGATAATCGGCGCATCGAAACTTTTGTACTTGCTAGATATTTATTGAAACTGAGCCACTACACTACAAGCACATTTTCCACATAGAACATACCTTTGAACGAATTCGAAATTGCAGTCTTATGTAAAGATTGTATTCGTATCTATTAATTTATGGTGACATTTTCTTCAAATTTCATTCTTAAATATGTGTATCCAACTATACTGCATGTAAGTATGTGCACGTGTCAATCAACGTGATAACTTTATTATAACCGAAATCGAGTTTAATCGAATTTAATAAAGGATAACATTTAGTGATTAAAGTCCCTCTTCAATCATGTTTCAGATACATATATTCGAAATTTAGCAATTAAGAAGCATGAAACTGTATGAAACTGGCTAAAATTGCGAAAAATAAAAAGATAATCCCAGAGAGAAAGAGAGAGACTAATCAATGTGTTTATGTTTCGCTCAAGTGAAATCAAGCGAAAATCTGACGTGTGCGCGTGATACCGATTTATTATCATTTTCGCATCATCGCAGAACAAAATTAGTGACACACTCGTCATTTGTCACAGCAATGCTGTAATTAATATTGACGGTATATTAACTGTATTACCAGTGTATGACTTGAGTCGTGGCGAGCATCGAAAATTTCTAACATTTTTTTTGGAATGAAAGTTGTCGAGGATTTTGCGAAATATGACATACAGGCGTTTGTCTATACGGAAATTTCAAGTAATTTCGCTACGCTAAGACCCGGGCGACTGCAAGTCACAAGGACGAGTCCCGATGCGATTCATCGATCAGAGGGCCCCCTTCTCCTCCGGGGGTGAAAGTCTTACGTCAGAGACGTACATCTTATTATGCCGGACAAGCGCGTGACCCACGCAGCGGAACGGCAGGCGTCCGCTCCCACGAAAAGTCCGGGAACGTGTTGCCCTCAAGAGAGAAAGAGAGGAAAAAAGGGCCCGGTCATTTTCGCGCAGCGGCGCACAGTGTGTGTACTGTGTGCACCCGCAGATGTATGTTATGTACCCGCGCACGGAGAACGCGCGCTCTCGAAAGTGATCCAAATGGTTCCCACAAATAATATTCCTTACTTACACGTTGATTCTCGTTTTCATGCGCTTCGCTACGTAAGAATCGTAGCACGCGTTCACAATTCCTTCCTGTTATAATATACATATTATATTCTCGCATATATGTATAATATTAAACTTTACGTAAAACGTTCGATGACAACTATAATATGTTCGTATTTTGTTATTTGTGTAGGAAAGGATTCGCTACAGAGCTTTCGAGATGACCGAGACGACTAGGCTCTTCAGCTTGTTTACGCTGTTGTTACAAAAAAGTTGTCGCTATTTGGCTATTTCCCGCCACGACTCACGGTTTGCTGCATTTGCAATTTTGTATTTTTTAGGAAACGTCGATGACGCGTCGTCGCAAAAACACACACACATAAAACAAAAAGAAAAAAAGAAAGAGGAGTCGCGGATATCTTAAATCCTATCGTTGCATCATTAAAATATCAATTGAAATATTATCATTAAAACAAGAATAATATATTTTCGTTATTTAACGCTAATTCGTATTCGACGTTTTACTCACGTTACTCTGTTAATCGAGGCGATTCGATCTCTTTCAAAACACTCCTACCGTTTATCAAAATTAATACATCTATTCATATGTTTACTCGCGTGTATAATTTATTACGTGTATATGTATAATGTATACGTTTAGAGAAAATAATGTATACGTATATAATATTATGGCATTTTTCACAATTCGTAACCCTAGATATACCATAGCAAGCGGAATTCCACAAAATCTATTTTCTGCAGCGAACTTTTGCGATGTAATCCAGGAAAGTCAATCGATCGATAAAATATACATCGCTCGACTTTTTTCGAACGAGCGAACGCGTCGAGCTCGGTCGACGTAAATGTAGGTAATAATTAATTTAATCATTAATTATTTACGCGACGGCCATTGGAAATGAAAAAGGAACTCGAAATGTTTACGCTTCCTTGAAAATACAGCGGGCGAAGGCAAACTTGTTAATTCGCCGACGACGACGCTTTCACCCACCTTGTTAGAAAAAAAAAAGGAAAGAACGAGAGTTGTCCTCGTAAACCTCGGCAGTTGTATGAGAATGAGATTTGAAATTTTCGACCTTGTCGCCTTTTACATTCTTCCACAACGCGTATTTGAATTCCCCTTTTCTAGCTCGTTGTGAATTTTGTATCGATTATGCAAACGACGGGACGGACGTTTGATCGAGATTACGTAACATTTCCTAAGAGAAAGGCAGAAGAACATTATATAGAGAGGTATAAAATAAAAAGATGTGTAAAATATGTATAATACATATACATATGTATGTATTATATGTATATGTATGCGTGTCGGCAACAGAACACACCCACGATTTCGTTCTCGACGAATTTATCACCAAGATTTGAAAGTAGATGCGTAGTCGCGGCAGACGTCCGTCATCGCGTGTTGCATGCAGGTTGCAACCGCGTTTAGCGGAAACTCTACGCTTGAAATATATGTATGTAGTTGTGTACATACATACATCGTGCAGTCATCGGCGATTATTGCGCGACAATCGAATTAATTGACATTAGTCATTCGTGGATACCAATTGACGGACTACATTTCGACTTTCGGCTCGTCGGCGCAATCGTGGCGGCGCGGCATTGTCATTATTTATCCCAGAGAGACGCGGAACTGCGCGCGCGAACGCGATTTTGCCCGGTTCGCGTTATCGAGGATAGAGTGAAAGCACTAGTCGTGGATGGATGTACCGCTTTTACCGCTTTTGCAGTCGTGGTCGTGGAGTTTCTCGCTTCACAGAAGCGCATCTATCGTGCACGGGCGCACGAGCATGCATAGGCGCATAGGCGCATAGGCGCAGCCGAGTACTTGCGCGCATGAATCATGAGTGAGATTCGCCTTCTTGGAGATGATGACGCCTTCTTTTCAATATCTGACCGATAGATATTTTTAAAATACTTAATTGCTAAGAGAATTATGTCATCATCATTTGTCGCGCCGATTTTCTCGCACGAGAGATGCTGAGTGCGACGATGAAAAATGAACAATCATGCATCATACGCACTTACCGCGTACTTGTCCTTGTAAAAGAGCGAACTCGTCGACATGGTTAGGTCCTCGTCCGCTTCTTCGCCAAGGTCACGTCGTTCTGTTCATCGTCCGCTCGTTCACCTTCGTCTTATCTTGCTTTATTTCCGGAGCGGAAACACTCGTCGCACTCACCCTTGTCGTCACTCACGCGGATTTGATCGATGCAAACGTCGATGCTACAAATCACGTACAAAGACAAATAAATAATAAACTCGAGTATGTTTAACGTTGCGTGTCTTCATTTGAACGATATTCAACTTTCAAACTTTTCAATTTTTACATATCCGAGTGATAGAAATGGATCCAACGTTCAGTTCTATACTTGACCTTTCTTTCAAACGCGCGCGACATTTTCGGGGGAGAGAAAGGGAGGGTCGCTCGAAAATTCAAAAATACACACATTTCTGTGTCATAATCTTTAGCAGCTTTTACTGAAAAAGTGCTAAAAAAGTCTTCCTTACTAACAGTGGCATAATGTAACACACCGAACGCAAAGAAAGCACGTTGCGTTACATTTTCTCTCAATCCTTAAATATGTATATTTATTTAATTACTCTACTCTTGTCTCCGCGATAATTTTGTGAAATCTGTGAAACGTTCTCTCGTGCAAATGTACACTTTACGAAAACATAAATGTTCTCTCTCTCTCTTGTTTTCAAAGCGCTCGTTCCGTTCTTTTATATTCTTTCATATTCTTCTAATTTTCTCTCTCTAATACTCTCTCCCTTCCCCCTCCGCGTGAATTTACACTCAATGACGTAGTTGTATATAACTTTACTTTTCGTGTTTTTACCTTCATGGGAAGATATCGTCGCGTCGTGCGCGGAGAAACGTGCGTATAGAGACGTACGTCGCGTCGTCGAGCGAAAAGCCACGCGACTGCACCGTGTCGCGTCGCTTCGCTTCGTTTCGCTTTGCTTTGCTTCGCTTCGTTTCACCTCGCTTCGCTTCCCGTCGCGACGCAACGCGTTGCACGATCGATCGATCGATCACGGTACAGGAGGAGGACGCGCCTTTTCGCGTCTCTTACGTGTAACTCGCGCGCGCCCACACATGTATGTACATACAATCTACGCGAAAGAAACGGACGGATGGACGGACGGGCGCGCGCGAGCGGCGGAATGGCAGGTCGCACCTGAATCGAACCTACGGGAGAAAGAAACTGCTGTACCCGCGTCCGCGTGTCCAGTTAGTTTGCGGTAGAAGAATGGCTCCCCACCGGATTCGTCTCCTCTCCCCGGGCCCCTTCCCCAGCGTATGACCTACAATCTCGCGCGCGCGCGCGCGCGCGTGCGACTTGACACTGCTTTGTTCTATCCCTCCCAATATATGTAGATATACATATACATAAACATGTAGCGTGTGTGGGTTTACGTTTGTTAGTACATGTTACATGTAAATAAATGCATACATGTATTGCATATATACTACATAGATGTGTGTGCAGCGTCATCGCGAAATCGGCCTTTTCTCTCCTTATCGCTATCGCCGTCGATTTTCGCAAGCGGCCTTCTCCTCGCCGAAAGAAGGATTACAACATTGCAATTATTCGCGATAATTCCATGCGACACGAATGTGTACAGATTAAAGTCTTTCTATTCTTTCCGTCCCATCCCCAGTGCCGCGCAATGAATTTTACAATTAGAGAGGGAGAGAGATTGGAAAAATTTCTTTCTCCACGCCCGTCGATCATGTCATTCGATTTTGAAGAAATCAAGATGAGAATACGATGTGCAGGTGAAGACACTTACCAGCAGCTCAGTGTACTTATATAACATCAATTTCATTCGTACGCTCCCTTTCTCTTGAAATACATGAGACGAGGCAAAAATCTCGCGAGATGAAAAGAGTGTTAAAGAGATTTTTGTAGGCAGCAGGGGGTAGCTATATAAATTTCTAGTAAGTTGAAACGCAAAGTTTGTCGATGAATAAAGTCAATGCGATCAAACTGCTTTCTCAGTTTATGAACTTATATAAAATTTCGTGTCGAGATTATACGAAGGAAAGTTGGCTCGTTGGCGAGTCAACTCGCACTTGTAACCTAATTATTTCACGTTGCACGTTAAACGGTCTTTTAGAGA
>JAJVSH010000003.1:2243356-2266029 GCA_021460005.1 Tetramorium alpestre | reverse complement strand
CGCGCGCGCGCGCGCGCGAGATTGTAGGTCATACGCTGGGGAAGGGGCCCGGGGAGAGGAGACGAATCCGGTGGGGAGCCATTCTTCTACCGCAAACTAACTGGACACGCGGACGCGGGTACAGCAGTTTCTTTCTCCCGTAGGTTCGATTCAGGTGCGACCTGCCATTCCGCCGCTCGCGCGCGCCCGTCCGTCCATCCGTCCGTTTCTTTCGCGTAGATTGTATGTACATACATGTGTGGGCGCGCGCGAGTTACACGTAAGAGACGCGAAAAGGCGCGTCCTCCTCCTGTACCGTGATCGATCGATCGATCGTGCAACGCGTTGCGTCGCGACGGGAAGCGAAGCGAGGTGAAACGAAGCGAAGCAAAGCAAAGCGAAACGAAGCGAAGCGACGCGACACGGTGCAGTCGCGTGGCTTTTCGCTCGACGACGCGACGTACGTCTCTATACGCACGTTTCTCCGCGCACGACGCGACGATATCTTCCCATGAAGGTAAAAACACGAAAAGTAAAGTTATATACAACTACGTCATTGAGTGTAAATTCACGCGGAGGGGGAAGGGAGAGAGTATTAGAGAGAGAAAATTAGAAGAATATGAAAGAATATAAAAGAACGGAACGAGCGCTTTGAAAACAAGAGAGAGAGAGAACATTTATGTTTTCGTAAAGTGTACATTTGCACGAGAGAACGTTTCACAGATTTCACAAAATTATCGCGGAGACAAGAGTAGAGTAATTAAATAAATATACATATTTAAGGATTGAGAGAAAATGTAACGCAACGTGCTTTCTTTGCGTTCGGTGTGTTACATTATGCCACTGTTAGTAAGGAAGACTTTTTTAGCACTTTTTCAGTAAAAGCTGCTAAAGATTATGACACAGAAATGTGTGTATTTTTGAATTTTCGAGCGACCCTCCCTTTCTCTCCCCCGAAAATGTCGCGCGCGTTTGAAAGAAAGGTCAAGTATAGAACTGAACGTTGGATCCATTTCTATCACTCGGATATGTAAAAATTGAAAAGTTTGAAAGTTGAATATCGTTCAAATGAAGACACGCAACGTTAAACATACTCGAGTTTATTATTTATTTGTCTTTGTACGTGATTTGTAGCATCGACGTTTGCATCGATCAAATCCGCGTGAGTGACGACAAGGGTGAGTGCGACGAGTGTTTCCGCTCCGGAAATAAAGCAAGATAAGACGAAGGTGAACGAGCGGACGATGAACAGAACGACGTGACCTTGGCGAAGAAGCGGACGAGGACCTAACCATGTCGACGAGTTCGCTCTTTTACAAGGACAAGTACGCGGTAAGTGCGTATGATGCATGATTGTTCATTTTTCATCGTCGCACTCAGCATCTCTCGTGCGAGAAAATCGGCGCGACAAATGATGATGACATAATTCTCTTAGCAATTAAGTATTTTAAAAATATCTATCGGTCAGATATTGAAAAGAAGGCGTCATCATCTCCAAGAAGGCGAATCTCACTCATGATTCATGCGCGCAAGTACTCGGCTGCGCCTATGCGCCTATGCGCCTATGCATGCTCGTGCGCCCGTGCACGATAGATGCGCTTCTGTGAAGCGAGAAACTCCACGACCACGACTGCAAAAGCGGTAAAAGCGGTACATCCATCCACGACTAGTGCTTTCACTCTATCCTCGATAACGCGAACCGGGCAAAATCGCGTTCGCGCGCGCAGTTCCGCGTCTCTCTGGGATAAATAATGACAATGCCGCGCCGCCACGATTGCGCCGACGAGCCGAAAGTCGAAATGTAGTCCGTCAATTGGTATCCACGAATGACTAATGTCAATTAATTCGATTGTCGCGCAATAATCGCCGATGACTGCACGATGTATGTATGTACACAACTACATACATATATTTCAAGCGTAGAGTTTCCGCTAAACGCGGTTGCAACCTGCATGCAACACGCGATGACGGACGTCTGCCGCGACTACGCATCTACTTTCAAATCTTGGTGATAAATTCGTCGAGAACGAAATCGTGGGTGTGTTCTGTTGCCGACACGCATACATATACATATAATACATACATATGTATATGTATTATACATATTTTACACATCTTTTTATTTTATACCTCTCTATATAATGTTCTTCTGCCTTTCTCTTAGGAAATGTTACGTAATCTCGATCAAACGTCCGTCCCGTCGTTTGCATAATCGATACAAAATTCACAACGAGCTAGAAAAGGGGAATTCAAATACGCGTTGTGGAAGAATGTAAAAGGCGACAAGGTCGAAAATTTCAAATCTCATTCTCATACAACTGCCGAGGTTTACGAGGACAACTCTCGTTCTTTCCTTTTTTTTTTTCTAACAAGGTGGGTGAAAGCGTCGTCGTCGGCGAATTAACAAGTTTGCCTTCGCCCGCTGTATTTTCAAGGAAGCGTAAACATTTCGAGTTCCTTTTTCATTTCCAATGGCCGTCGCGTAAATAATTAATGATTAAATTAATTATTACCTACATTTACGTCGACCGAGCTCGACGCGTTCGCTCGTTCGAAAAAAGTCGAGCGATGTATATTTTATCGATCGATTGACTTTCCTGGATTACATCGCAAAAGTTCGCTGCAGAAAATAGATTTTGTGGAATTCCGCTTGCTATGGTATATCTAGGGTTACGAATTGTGAAAAATGCCATAATATTATATACGTATACATTATTTTCTCTAAACGTATACATTATACATATACACGTAATAAATTATACACGCGAGTAAACATATGAATAGATGTATTAATTTTGATAAACGGTAGGAGTGTTTTGAAAGAGATCGAATCGCCTCGATTAACAGAGTAACGTGAGTAAAACGTCGAATACGAATTAGCGTTAAATAACGAAAATATATTATTCTTGTTTTAATGATAATATTTCAATTGATATTTTAATGATGCAACGATAGGATTTAAGATATCCGCGACTCCTCTTTCTTTTTTTCTTTTTGTTTTATGTGTGTGTGTTTTTGCGACGACGCGTCATCGACGTTTCCTAAAAAATACAAAATTGCAAATGCAGCAAACCGTGAGTCGTGGCGGGAAATAGCCAAATAGCGACAACTTTTTTGTAACAACAGCGTAAACAAGCTGAAGAGCCTAGTCGTCTCGGTCATCTCGAAAGCTCTGTAGCGAATCCTTTCCTACACAAATAACAAAATACGAACATATTATAGTTGTCATCGAACGTTTTACGTAAAGTTTAATATTATACATATATGCGAGAATATAATATGTATATTATAACAGGAAGGAATTGTGAACGCGTGCTACGATTCTTACGTAGCGAAGCGCATGAAAACGAGAATCAACGTGTAAGTAAGGAATATTATTTGTGGGAACCATTTGGATCACTTTCGAGAGCGCGCGTTCTCCGTGCGCGGGTACATAACATACATCTGCGGGTGCACACAGTACACACACTGTGCGCCGCTGCGCGAAAATGACCGGGCCCTTTTTTCCTCTCTTTCTCTCTTGAGGGCAACACGTTCCCGGACTTTTCGTGGGAGCGGACGCCTGCCGTTCCGCTGCGTGGGTCACGCGCTTGTCCGGCATAATAAGATGTACGTCTCTGACGTAAGACTTTCACCCCCGGAGGAGAAGGGGGCCCTCTGATCGATGAATCGCATCGGGACTCGTCCTTGTGACTTGCAGTCGCCCGGGTCTTAGCGTAGCGAAATTACTTGAAATTTCCGTATAGACAAACGCCTGTATGTCATATTTCGCAAAATCCTCGACAACTTTCATTCCAAAAAAAATGTTAGAAATTTTCGATGCTCGCCACGACTCAAGTCATACACTGGTAATACAGTTAATATACCGTCAATATTAATTACAGCATTGCTGTGACAAATGACGAGTGTGTCACTAATTTTGTTCTGCGATGATGCGAAAATGATAATAAATCGGTATCACGCGCACACGTCAGATTTTCGCTTGATTTCACTTGAGCGAAACATAAACACATTGATTAGTCTCTCTCTTTCTCTCTGGGATTATCTTTTTATTTTTCGCAATTTTAGCCAGTTTCATACAGTTTCATGCTTCTTAATTGCTAAATTTCGAATATATGTATCTGAAACATGATTGAAGAGGGACTTTAATCACTAAATGTTATCCTTTATTAAATTCGATTAAACTCGATTTCGGTTATAATAAAGTTATCACGTTGATTGACACGTGCACATACTTACATGCAGTATAGTTGGATACACATATTTAAGAATGAAATTTGAAGAAAATGTCACCATAAATTAATAGATACGAATACAATCTTTACATAAGACTGCAATTTCGAATTCGTTCAAAGGTATGTTCTATGTGGAAAATGTGCTTGTAGTGTAGTGGCTCAGTTTCAATAAATATCTAGCAAGTACAAAAGTTTCGATGCGCCGATTATCATGTCAGTCGTTTTCCAATCAGTTGAAACATTCTTTTCCCGTCGTAATTCAACGTCTTTCTCTCTTTATCGATTTACATTTTTAACATTTTCTATCACGTGTTTCTTATCACGATGCTTAACTATATCACTTATCTGACGATAGCAAAATATCTATTTCTCATGATGAGATGAGAAATATGTGCTACATTTAGAAGCGATTGTAGTATACATATATTGGTAGCCAGCGTATATACTTGATGCCGTTATGAAAGCGCTTATTCACGAACCCTTTCGTGACCTGTATGTATTATTATAATACTTGACATCCTACGTTACAATTACTTACATATTTATCTATTCATCTTTTAACAAGCCTGTGCGCGCGTGTCTTGTACATGTATTATTTTCTATAAATACTATACATATAGTATAGTTGAAACATGTTTTATATTTTTTTTTCTCTGTTGAAAGAGGATTTTTAAAGCTTGAGTGAGTAACTACACACATACACGCACACACATATTTATACATGTAGACGTTTGATTTACATGATACGTTACATGATATTTTAAATAATACTTAAATTAATTAATGTGGGATATCTCTATTTATCCTTTATCCTTGCAATTTTGTCGTGTATAACTACAGCCGTGCGAGATTCGAATGGCTAACAACAAGTGTGAGAAAATGCAAAGGAAACGATCGATCGACGACTACCCAGCCGTCTTGCATTACGCCAAAGGCGTTCGGCATCGGATCGCGAGCGAGAACGCGGTCGCTATAATTTTTTACCTCGTAAAGGTTGCTGCTCACCTGCGTGCTGATGGACACGCTTCTCTATAACACTGCTGCGCTATGTATAATCCTGTGTAATCGCGTATTGCGAAATTATAATTTTGATTACGCGTGTTCGGTCTCTCTCAGAGGGGATCTCGCTCACAGGGGATTTCCGAAATCCGAAAATTTGATCAACGCTTTTTTCAAGATCCGAGTGAATGCTAGATATGCTCTAACGATAAATTCGATGACGGTACCGTCACCTATATTCATTAGTGTAATACTATTGAATTCAAATATTTACAAAATTATAGATTAAAGCCATGAGATTACGTAGGGAGTTTCGGTACTAATAGTACAATCAAAAGTAGTAGTGAGATAGGTAACTGACAAATCTGCACCGAACGGACATTGATTCTTATTTTTGCGAGTAACAGTTGTGTTATTCAAATTATATGTAGACTAGACTAGACTTGAACGGATTCTTTTTTTACGTTTACCACTTACAATTAGCTGTCGGATATACCATAAGCGGATGGTGTCGCGGTGTCGATGGTGAAAGAAATACCGGTTCCGGTGGACGCTTCCGGTTAACTCCGACAGCGGTACGGCCACGGTACCGCTACGCGATCGCGTTGTACCGATATTGCCCAATGATAAAAAATGTCTACCTGTAAAAAGAAGAACGTTCGTATGAAAGAATTGATTCGTGTAAATTAATCAAATCTTTTTTTTTTCTTATGTTAAAAGTTTTACTCTTGTGCTATATTTAACTGTTTTCTCCGTTCTCTTTGCAACTTTTAGGATACCTCCCCCACCAGTCATGTGGGCTCAAAGAAAAGATATCTTATTCGTTACTATCTGCTTAGAAGACTGTAAAGATCCTATTATTGAAATTGAACCAGAAAAGGTATATTTCAAAGGAGAGGGAGGCACAGATAAAAAAATGCATGAGGTTACGATTAATCTGTACAAAGAAATTGAGCCCAGTAAAACCGTAAAAACTATGAAGGGCAGGACCTTTGAATTAGTCCTTGCCAAGAAGGAAGAGGGACCATATTGGCCACGGCTAATTAAAGACAAAACAAAGGCTCACTGGTTAAAGAGCGACTTTAACAAATGGAAGGACGAGGACGATACCGACGACGAAAGTAGCCCGCCAGACTTGGAAGAGGTAAGAAAGCCGCACGTTACAGATATAATATGTGGTAACGCACAAAAGTACATAGCTATTTATTACCCGCGTGATCACTTTTTTCCGATTTCGCAGATGATGCGACAGATGGGTGGTCTGAGCGGTTCCGGTGACAGTAAGCCAAATTTTGACGATTTGGATGAATTAGGGGACAATGATGCCGATAGCGACGATGAAGATCTTCCCGATTTATACGACTAAAACGATAAAATTAATCACATACACAGACAGACACACCCACACATCGATCAAGTAATTTAACTACATTAAAGAAAACAAATGGCAACCTAAGAATAGTGCACGATCGGGCAATATTTCAGTAGGCCTTGCTNTTTGTATTTTCAATTGCAAATTTGTTAAAATGGGTTAAAATGGCCGTGTTGCAAAGTAGCAAACGGGACGCGCAAACTGGACTAAAAAAAGGAAAGAACCAACTGTAAAGCGATAGTGCGGCAACAGTCGACGAACAGTAATACAGTTCTCCAAGATTCTCCACAGGTCTCTCTCGCCTCCCCTATTAGCTTGTAGTTCATGTACTAAGTTATAATGGACAAGCTTTTTTAATAATGTACTTGTGTAAAGTAATGCAAGAAGATAAAAAAAAGGGAAAAGAAATGAAAATAACCAAAATTATCTATGGAATTGTTCATTTTGGAAAGTCCCGCAAAGCACTTGTCAGACGTGACGAAATGTTATAAATGTTGTCTGAGATAAACAAAATATCGATACTTTATTATTCTGTCTCTCTTTCTCTATACATGTATATGTGGCTCTTTTTATCGACGCGTACCGTCTTGCTTTTTATCCCTATCGGAATACCTCTATTCCTTGTGAACGAAATTCGAGGATGTTGAAAGCAACGTGGCAAAATGTATACATGTTGACATATTTCAAGTACAAGTTGTCAACTTGAGTTATGACTTTGGGTGTCGCGTTTTCACATTGCATATGCGTGGATCATGATGAAATGACGCTGACATCGTATCTGATTGTTTAACCAACGATACTAGACGCTCCGCGTAAAGCCAGATATCCGGCCGTAATGTCCATAGGTAAACTGCGAACCGTTGCAAATTCTTCGGCAGTGGCATAATATAATTTAGTTTGTGGGTCCGTGTATCGCGCCTAGAAACAAAATGCAATTTATTTAAAAATGCACGTTACGCGTTTTACGTGTTTACGAGCATTGACAACATCGTAGAAAATGTTTCGTAAAAGACTGGTTTATTGATAAATATCGGAGGCTACTTTTATACTCACTGGTAATCCGGAGATATCCGAATATTTCTTTGCAGGTTTGAAGCTCGGCGGTGCATTGATGGAACTGTCTAAAATTTACATAAAATAAACGCTACAAACGGTAGTGTTTCTCTTACACACACTCTGAATATTTAATACGTGTACGTGCAAAATTATTTCACTTTTAGTCAAGTGCAGATTATTTCAAAGTGTCTTTTGTTACAGTTTAATTATTTTCCGACTAATGTACAAGTGCAATGACGAGAGGAAATAAAAATTCTGACACTCGACGCATACAGTGTTTTACTGTCGCTGGCCATGGTAACGAACGCTCTTGAGCCAAAACTTGTTTCAACGATCGCCAAGTGCGTTTTTTCCCAGTGGTGCTGGTCTGCCGAAATTTCTGTTGAAACGAGCGATTCTTAAATACGGGCTGAGATTTCTTATTGGCCTCGATTATTTCCTCGCTCGCCATCTCTCGATATCTTCTGAAACAAACGGCGACTAAACGAATGAACGAGTGGACGTTTGGGGCGGATTCTGGAACAATATCGAGATCCAGGACAATTTTTACAGACGGCACAATCAATTTACATAGAGACTATCGCTGATGAAAGAATCTATTTTTATACTTTTTTTATACTAATAAAAATAGAAGCCACGTACATACAGCCTCTGTCGCACCTCACACCAATCAATCAAATCGTTGAATCTAAATCTATTCTTAATCTGTTTTATTCGAATCCTCGCGCGCGCGCGCATGCACGCGCATGCAAACGAGAAGTTGGTTCTTAACAATTTTCGCAATGTTATCGATAAGAATGATATCAACGAACGCTATATACGCATACGTGACACGTAGTGAGCTACCGCTCCAATATCTTGTCGGTCGTATATATCGTAAGTACGGTATGAGCACACACATATCTACCTTATCCTATCGAGAGAAAAAAAATGCCAAATATATATATATTATAAATTCGCCCCGGTTGAGAGGCTAGCGAGAGGTTAAAAGTCTTGATTAGTCTGATTTTAATTGAAATATGCAGGACGTTAAAGCAGCGAAAGAAAGACGCGATCATAGACGAGACTTTTGAGAATTTCCACCAATTTTTTGTCAAAGTGAGAGAGAGAGAGAGAGAGATTACAATAGATGGATAAAATCGATAGAGAGGAGCACCCCTCTCTCTTTCTCCGTAATTTATTGGTGCTTCTCTAAACGCAACCAGACGACGAGAGACGAGATCAGTTTCTCGTGTTCATGCAATATTGCGCTCTCGATTAATAGGATTTCAAATATTCGAATATGCGCGCGATACATACTTATTTTACTTTTCCTTCTCCTCTCTCTCTCTCTCTTTTTATGCACATTACAACAGGTGGCAAATGTGTAGCTATGCCAACACGCGGTTGACGTTGATGCTTGACGCGGTTACGCAGCGCATACAATTGCAAAAGTCGAGAATACAAGGATCAAGTGGATGGTGCGAAGGTTAGGGATTAGGATTAGAAAACATTGGAACTTGGACCATACGTAAAATTATTATAGTACGCGATCGATGATAGTGTATGTACATGCACGTATATAAGCGCATGATACGTACGGGAAATGCGGCTGAAGCCAACTATGTGCGGTTTACTCTTTGAATAAAGAATACCACACAGGAAGATGCATTAAGCATATGACAGACTACATAAAAAACTGAACTTGCCTCACCATATGTTACGACTAGCGACATCTGCACAACTACACATACATACATACCTTCACGTATCGTGCACGCACGTGCTATTCTTTTTCATGTCAGTGACGTTGTGAATACGTTATAAAAATAAATCTTTCCGTAGCCATAATATGACATGTTCCGTATTTCTAGTATTTCTTATTCAAAAGGTAAACCATTGAATAAAGAACCTAACCATTGAACCAAGTGGAGGGGAGACGCCGACACTTGATCAACACATATGTAAAAACGGGCTACGAAGGAAAGGGGATCATGGACGGGGCGAGAGAATTCACCTTGGCGCGCGCGCGCAAAGGTCGAAAGAGTCGATCGCGGTGTAGGTCGCGAAGAATCCAATTTCATTGGACGAAAAAAGAAGATTGCTCCGTTTCGCAGATCACGCGCCGCCCAACTATCGGCTGATTGCACTTCAACAGACGTTGCTCCGACGAGACCCCGGCAGCCGAGTACAAGCGAGAAAAATGGGACGCAAATTCTTCGTTGGTGGCAACTGGAAGATGAACGGCACCAAGAGCGAGATCACTGACATTGTTGCGTTCCTCAAGACCGGTCCACTCGATCCTAATGTCGGTATGTATAATGTGTCCTGCATTCACGCTGCCGTTGCTCGTCGTCTTCCCCAAACAGATATCAAATACCTGGTCGCATTCTTTTTTTTCCTCGTCAAGATTTTCTTTTTTTTTTTTTCAAATTACTTGCAATCGCAGAATTATGGAGAACGTCAAAATGAATGACGATGGAATTGCAATTGTAGAGTTGCGAATATAGGCAGATGAGAAAAATAATGAATGTAAAAAATTACAAAGTTTGCTGTGTCAAGATGTACTTGTGATTCTCATTCGACGTTCATGTCGTTCGAGTCGTAACCGTAAGGTTTTCATTTTGACTTTAATTATTTGTAGAGATTGTAGTTGGTGTCCCGTCGATATATCTCACGTACGTGACCTCCATCCTCCCTAGCAATGTTAGCGTCAGTGCGCAGAATGCGTACAAAGTTGCTAAAGGAGCGTTCACCGGTGAAATTAGCCCAGCTATGCTTCTGGACAATGGCATTCCCTGGGTAATTCTTGGCCACTCGGAGCGTCGAAACGTCTTTGGCGAAACGGACGAGTTGATTGCGGAGAAAGTTGCACACGCCTTGGAAGCTGGATTGAAGGTAAGATGAAGACTCGACACGATTATATTTAGAAAGAGATGTAGAGTGTATTGTAAAACAATCGATATTGTAACTGTGTGTGTATGTTGGGCTTCTCTAGGTGATTGCGTGTATAGGTGAGAAATTAGAAGAGCGCGAAGCGGGGAAGACGGAAGAAGTAGTCTATAGGCAAACCAAGGCGATAGCGGCGAAAATTAAATCTTGGGACAACGTCGTCTTGGCTTACGAACCAGTATGGGCGATCGGTACGGGTAAAACCGCGACGCCGCAGCAAGCGCAAGAGGTTCATGACAAATTACGTGAGTGGCTGTCCAAGAATGTCAACCCTGCGGTCGCGGAAACTCTGCGAATCATCTACGGTGGTTCTGTAACAGCAGCCAACGCCAAAGACCTAGCGAAGGAAAAAGATATCGATGGATTTTTGGTCGGTGGCGCGTCATTGAAGCCTGACTTTGTGCAAATTGTCAATGCTCGTGCTTGTTGAATATGCATATGAGATTATATCAGATGCAATTTATTCTTGTTATGATTACTCAAAATTCATTTTGATCAAATGTAAAATATCGTAAAGGAGAGTTTTTATTCATCTTTATTCATCTGTTCCATGTAAAGTTGTTAAGAGCTGTTGCCGTATTACTCGATATCGGCTCGTTGCCGTTGTCCTTTTGTCGGACGATTGTTCGATATGAGATTCTTGGATATATTTACAGTATACTGTGAGAAAAATGTGTACTCGCGAAAGATTAACGTATTATCCAACTCGGCTTTGGTTTCTACAGTAGCATTGTGGGATTAGCGCGAATTTCAAGATAAAATATTGTAAAAAGTAAAACAAATAAAAGAATGGAAGAGAAAAAACTCGTTACTTTGTTATTTAATTATCGTTAAGGATCATTTAATCAATCAGACCTCTTACAATAACGCTCTTTGGTACTTGGGTATTCGCAGTACTCTTGAAATGGTCTTGCTTTGCTCTCGCGCAGGCAATGTCAGTAATGGCTTTGAAAGATCGAGGTTCCCAAATTGCCAAGTCAGTCAGTGACTTTCGATTCAGCAGGATGTTACATCTTGTTAAACCTTCTTTAAGGGTCTCGAAATTTATACCATGTTCACTCGTAGCAGCTTCCAGCCTCTGCTCCCGCAACTGAAAGTGGAAAGGAACGACTGGTAAACTTTCTGGAAACTTGAAGAGCTTCCCGTTTTTACACATCTCTCAATTCGACAAATTTCACTGTACCTCTTTCATATCTTCCTTCTTGAGTTTTCTGCCTCGAGTGCAGTATGTCAGAGCTCTATGTACGTTTCTGATGGTTATACTGTAACAATTTCTCCTTCTACCGATGTAATGCTAAAAACGTTTCCTCATTTACTTTGTTACTTCTTATCGACGCGTGTTGCGTGATATTTCAAATTCATACTCAAATCAAGACAAGAGCATTTACAGAATTAATCACTTACCGCGGCAAGCTTGAATATTTTCCGTTTCCGCCAAAATTCGTCAGGCCCGCGAGATCTGGCAAAAAGGTTCAACGACAAAAAAACCATCTTTTAGCGACTGACAAGTCAATCGATCGAAGATCAATCAAATTGAAAACTTTGGCTTTGGAAATTGCGCTTGGAACAAACTGCTTGTAATTCTAAGCAGTAAGCGTGTTTACGAACGGTGTGCCGTGAAACAATTGTAACATAGGTTATGTTGTACAGCGAGAGTGCAGAAAGAGTACATACAGCTATGATGGCCGCGCGCGAAAACTCAAATCTTTTCATGGTTGTGTTTCAGTTGCGTGTTGCAAATAATTGCAACGCCATTTGTTACTACACGTTACAACAGGAATTCAAAATTGAACCATACGCTCGCGTTGAGCGTGTCCTGCAAATAATTGTTGCTCCAGGGCAGGTCTCAGGTTAAGGACAGAGATTATCATGTAACTCGGAGTACAAATGAAACAATGCCAAGTGTCATGTGAGACGATTAACAACTTTATTAATCGCGCTGTCAATATGGCACCAAAACGAAATATGACTTTGATTGGGCGTCTCCTAGGCATTGAACGATCAATAAGGATGTCACTGAATTATTCGTTACACAATTTAATCTTAATATCACAATCGCCAAGACACTTTTGAACTGACTCAAAAGCCTTGCATTCCATTCGTACTGCTAGATATTAGCTAGATTACATATACATCTTTCTCTCTCTCTCTCTCTCATGCTCCCCTTGCTCTTCCTTCAGCTTCCATCAGTCCACCAGTGAAACTTTGCAACTGACACCGAGTCAGCGAGACACCAACAAAAAGATGTGCGACACAATCGGCGAAAATCACAAATCACGATGGCTTGCAGGATGGAAATCTTTTAATACTAATGCATGAAATCGGCTTCCGCCACCTCCGTTTGTTTTGACTGTTTGCGCTACATTTGGTGTGATGGCTGTTGCACGTGGCCTTACGATCCTCGCTAATGCGATCCAGCTCTTGAAGTCTTCGTTCTTCTAAAGGAAAAGAAATTTAAAAAACTGTACAAGACTGAATTCTTTGATGGTTCGACCACTACCACGCTCGAAATACTTGGCACGAGCGTGTCGCTAGTACATACATGTGCCCATCGACAAACGTAACAGACCTACCATTCAGCTGATGTTCCGTATAGTATATTGGATTGTCATCGACTCCATAATGATGCTCCATCAGATATGGCAAGACGGTCATGCTGTGGCATCCATTGCTCTTGAGGGAAGGTATAGGTACTTCTTGTTGTGTTTTAGGGTGCTCGCACATAGTCCACGAGTGTCTCTTAACCTGTTGCAATGTAAATCTTTTATCCGCATCTTTCTGCAACATTCCCACTATGAGCGACTTTAAGGGTTCCTCTACTTCTTTCGGTACTGTATATTCACCCCTTCCAATGTTTTCGTATAATTTATATATATTATCTCCCTCGAATGGATATAAACCTGTGATTATATTGTACCTGTAAAATACAGACACACCATTCTAATTCCTGAAAAGTGTTGCGTTATAAGCACTACACTTACAATGTAACTCCACTACTCCATATGTCTACTTTAAAGCCTGAGAAACTTTCGCAGCCATTTGCGATTTCTGGCGGCTGAAACGCTGGAGATCCTTGACCTATCGTACATGTATCGTCTTTGGAAAACATGTCTAATGCCTAGTACAGTGGAGATGCGTAATCACAAATAGGAATGAAACACGGATAGTTGCAAAATGTGTGTTTGTGTGTGTGTGTGTGTAAAAGTGAATGAGGGTGTTTGCGAGGACATTTTTTAAACAAGTATATACTTTGTCCATCAATACTTTGTGGTTGTTGTTGTGTCGTTATTACAAATATCACTCTATAATTAAATTGATAAAAAATGCATAATTTTGTTGACTAAGATAAAAAGAAAGAAAGTAGTTGGAGCTTGTACCTCCGCGACACCAAAGTCACTAATCTTCAAGGTACCATCGAGGGTTAATAATAAATTTCCAGGTTTTATATCTTTGTGAACTATTCCTTTACTGTAAAGATATTCTAAACCATCCAACAATTGACAGAAATAATCGTGTGCCTGCCAAAGCGGAAGCTTCTTGGTCGGCGTGCTTTCCAACATGTCCTGCAAAGAATCTAATAAATAGAAATCTAATTGTTGTCAACATTCATGCAAGCCATTGTTATGATCAAAGATGTTAAAATCAAAATTTTTAAACATTTTTTTGTTTTCTTTGTTGTTGTATTTCTCATAATGTAACCACACAATAGCGCAACTATACGACAGGAATCATCAACTCGGATATTACCGTCATATTTTCGTTTGCAATCTAATCGCATTATTTAAGACGTTTACCATTTGAGATAAAAATCTTAATTTTTAGGTAAAGTATCATTTAATTAATTACAACTCNGTCAGTGTTTTTAACGTTGTACAATTGGAGTGACACAACTAGCTTTTACAATATATATATATATATATATGAAACGAATACAATATGATTCAATATGAAATTGAAATAAGAATCTTTGTATTAATACAAAACAAGATGTTACACACTCTCTCTCGCTTACTACAATTATATACTTGTATATAATTATGCGAGTCAAATACAAAGTGTTAAAATAATGTTAATCAAAGAAAAGATATGCAAGTGCACAATATCAAATGTTCCAATTTCCATATCATTGTTGAAAATAATGGATATGTAAAACTCAAGACTCGCAGAACGTCAGTGTAAAAGCGCGAGACAGATATGATGCGCAACTTGAAACAAATTAATGTTTCCTTTCAATATTTGGCCGTCAATAATTAAAGTAGGATAAACATGCATCTTGTAGATTATGTAGAAAGATGTCACAAAATCGACACTATCTCCTGATATTCAGACTACACGCAACTTTTATCGATGATATACATACATGTATTAACATGCAGGCGACGTGTCTCTATTTAGTGTCAGTTTAGAATAACAAAGAGTAAAGAAAGAAGTAGTCGTAGTATCGTAGTATTTGAAATTTACCTGTAATCCACATACACAGAATTCCATAACTAGGTACATCTTTTCTTTTTCATCACTGTATAAAACATCCACGAGATTAATTACATTTTTATGCTTTAATATTCTCAACAATTGTATTTCCCTGTAAAACATGAAAATCATTATTAGACAATGAAGAAATACAATGAAGGAGAAAAAGGCTCTGCTAAGAAATGGCAGAGATCGTTGTGTCCGTAGCGCGAAGAATTTAACGATTCGACAAAAAAAAAAAAAACACGTAAAGACGCAAGTATAAAGTAATGTGAAAAGAGAGAGAGAGAAATGCGTTCCGTGACACGCACCGCTGAACATTTTGTTCCCCATTGGGTATCCTCCGAAGTTTCCTCTTCTTCAATATCTTAACCGCTCTTCGGCAAAGTGTCTGTGAATCCAAGACCTCCTTCACTTTCCCATAACTACCCTCACCGAGGACATCACCCATAACATATTTCCCAATAAATTTACACTTTTTTCTCTTCTCCTCGTATATAATTTGATCCGAGTCGACTCGGTGAAAAAACATGTTAACCTCGTCCAAATCTGGATCATCATTGATCCAAATGACCGGATCGATATCACGCAATATATCAATATCTACTTGCTCCTCGTCGCATATCGTTATTGTCTTGTCCATTTTTTACTCCGCCTTGGGAGCTTATAATAAACTATAGGATAGAAAGTAAAGAGATCACACGAGTGATTTAACCTAAAATACAACCGGCACGATCATTGTTGTGAACACTGGTGGTGGTTGGTCAGGTTGGTGCTTGGTGGGAACTCGGTGGGAAGTGGGAACAGGAAACAGGAAACGGAAAGGTGAGTGTGTGAAAGAGAGAGAGAGAAAAAGCGGTGAGATCAGAGATGCGCGACTGTTGCAGTAACCATGATTAACGACCGACGGAAGGAGGGGAGCGAGTTACTACTTGCATTCCACACGTATCCGTAGAAATTCTTTGATTGGCGGTTACTAACGGCCATAGCGCTTCTCGACATTCGTAATTCATTTTTGATTGGAGCCCGATGGACGCACCCATCGCCAACGTGTGTGTATTTATATATATGTATGTATACAAATCCACACACTCAATGACACTCAACTCTATCTCTTCTCGCGCGTTTGCGCCGCAGCAGCAACGGAGCCTCCGCTAAATTCTGACAGAGATTCATCATATATCGCATCACATGTCGTTCATGAAGCATGGCAGTACGTGAAGCAAAAATGTGCGCAGAATTTCCACGAAAAAATGACTCATTAATGGGAATCAGCCTCAAGCAAAGTACATACATACATTAAGGCTGACTGCAACCAAGTTCCGATTAAACTAATCGCCGATTAATTGTGACTAAATAGCTATTGGCTTATACAGTGAAATTGACCAATAGCTATGCTGGTCACAACGGAATTAATCGACGATTAGATTAATCGGAACTGGGGGCCTATTCTCGAACTCGTACGAAAAATTTTCGCATACGAAAACGACGCTGCACAATCTCTGATTGGTATATAATGAGATCTAAAAGGTATATACTAATCAATGATCGCGCAGCGTCGTTTTTGTATGTAAAAATTTTTCGTACGACTTTAAGAATAGGCCCCCTGGTTGCAGTCACCCTAATTTGCTGTAAGGGTCAGAGTAAGGGGCATTCTACATAAGTTGTCAAGCTCACTAGCGATATCATTATAACCCGGATCAAATCAAATTTACGAGTTAGTTCGGCTCTTCCAGCGAATTAATGCATTTTAGTGTACCAGATATAATGGTACATTGATTGATATAATTCCAAGATTAACAGGACAGCAAGTAATTTTTATTCGTTGTGATTCAGAGGCTCACAAGACCATTTTGGAAACACTCGTTTGTACAAATTCATCAACACTGTGTCTTGAGATTTTAGTTGACCATTGAAAATGCACTTCATGTGCCCATGTGTACCTACGAGAAGGTAAAAGTAAATTGCTTACTAAAAGTAACTTACTACGAACCGAAGAGGAGGTAAAGGCATAAACGAGAAAAGATGTAGCCAACATCTATTAATAATTGATCGAATATTTACCAAGAGGCTCCTTTATATGGCCTCTACGTCCATATTTGGTCCTCAATTGGATTGGCTTGAACCATTCAATGTCTTCACGATGAAAGAACATGAAACGCACAACCACTGATCTCTTGTTTACTTTATATAGGTGACCACTCAAAACAACTCGTTTTAGAACAATTCTGTTGGGATTGCAAGACAACACCCTACCGGTCGCAATTAATTCCTGAAACGAGTTACGTGTTACTGTTACTTGGATTACATGACAAAAATCTAGTACAATATAATACGTACGAGCTCGCCACTTTTACTCTCGATGTAACACAAGACTGGACATGGTGAAAAAGTAACCGGTGCATACATGCTCGCCACGACAGTATCGTCGGGGTGAAAGTATCTCTCGTACTAAACAAACAAATTTCTCATGTATGAAATGTAAATTTGTCCAAGAGATTATAACGATACAAATATAATGTGAACGCTTACCTTGTGCTTGGTACCGTTTGTATGCTGGCTAAATATTGGACATGCCGCAAATCGTCGAAATCCACATTGAAATATCAATCTTTCCTTTGACTTGATTGGCCGGGTCGACATGTTCGAATGTTTCAACACGATATTCAAAAGAGACATTTTCTGCTCGTACGGAAGTAAAGCGACCATTATTAATGGTTTATCTTCTACCATAGCGAATGCCTCGAAAGCTCCTCTGTTAACGCGGATGATACGAACTTGTATGTAACATCCTGGCTGAAAATATGTATACATACATGTATTCATATATACACGTATGCACGCGCGCGCACGCGTTAAACATATGTATAATTTGTATTTAATGCAAGAATACTGAAAATAGGAAAAGTTATCGACATACCATGACACCTTCGCGATCTCTGCACTCTTTGTAAATACGTTTTCGTCTACGATCGTAATCGGCGAATTCAATTATTCGAGAATAATCAAGGGGCAGATTTTCCTTTGGATCCCATGGACTTGTACGAAACGATTCGAGACCTCGGTATTTTTGGAATCTTAATTTAGCCAAAATGTTTTGAGGTGTATCCACTTCGTCAGGAAATTGCGCATCCAATTTCGCTTCTATATATTAATATAAAATATAAAATTAATATAAAAACGATGGATCTAAGGCTAATTAATTACAGTAACCTTTCAAATTCTCCATGGCTTGCTTTTCTTCAAGCATATCGATATTCTGATCATAACGCTCCTCATCCAGTGGCGCTTCCGAAATCGTAATAGTCTCATATTGCTCGTCATCTTCCAAATCTTCAATACTAGCTGCTTCTGATCTTGCCTCTTCCACAGACATCTTGTCATCTTCCGATTCATTCTCCGAACATAGACTTTCTAGACAAGGAACAAATTTTTAAAAGTATATACATATGTGTATATATACATGTGTATATATAAATTTTTTTAGGAGAGAGGAAAATTTGTGTAATACCTCCGTCTTCATCCGGTATCCATGCAGCTTGATATTCGGAAGTTCCTTTTGGCACAACTTTTACAATTTTTCTATTTCTATTGGCTGCTGCTTCAGCCAATTCCTCTTTCGTAGGCCATGTTTGTTCAGCATCCATTGGATCAGGAATATATTCACTTTCGAGGGATTCCTAAATAAATTTTGACATTTTTAATTACGTGCAACTTAAATGACATGCAATTTTATTGATATGGAAAATCATGTATTCGCTACGACAATAATCTAGACACGTCCTTTCGAAATGTTTATTTTTCCTGCAATAATATTTCGCTCTCTCTCTCTCTCTCTCTCGCGTTGCGCGTATGGCGACTGTTAGAATATTCGCTTTTCAAAGATTAATAAGAACATTAACAATATTCGCTTGTTGGTCTAATTTCATACTGAAATCACTAATAAATATATGTAAGAGAAACCTGTTTTTCTGGGTCTGCAATTAGAATCATTTCAGTATCATTTTTTCGTTCCGTTTTCATTTTATCATCAGAAAAATACTTGTTTCGTTCAATTAAATACGGATCTGTCGATGTCTTAATGCACGACATTTGAAAGTTTCCTAATCCTGTTATATGAACTAAATCATTGACCGATAACGGTGTTGTGCCTCGTAAATATCCACTGACGACAAGAGTTCCAAATTCCGGAGAATCCTGACGAGATAAGAATTACGACATAATTAAATGATATTCGTGCTGTCCTTTACACACAGTTTTAAATAATACAACAATTTTACATACCGCCTCGTGTTCAAAGGAGACTTGCTCGGCCAAAAGGTGTGGTCTTATATCTTTGTAAAACAAATTTGTTTGTTTCTGTGACCCAGCACGCCGTAACATATTTAAGCAATCGGCTGCAGTGTCCAATTCAAGTACTTTCTCTTCGGCAAGCCATTTTGAAAGTGTACGTTGCACAGATTGTTTATATTCTTGACGTTTCTGATACAAAATTATTTAAAACGTATTTAAAAATTAAATAAACGAAAAGTAAAATGTCTGCTAAGTGCGCCACATAGAATTTACAAAGAATTGTGTAGAATAAATAATTATTCGAGATTTCCGTATACTTTTTAAAGATTTTCAACACATTTCGAGATAACGCGTAAATTTCCGCAAAGATCCCGTCACCCATTTGTGAGGGACAATCTAAGGCTACGGTCGACTTGACGCTACAAATGCTTTGAATCATTTTTTCCTCTTTTCTTTCAATAAAGATAGAAGGAAAAGAAAAATGCTTTGAAGCATTTGTAGCGCCAAATCGACCGCAGCCTAATTTACTCAAACGAAAATCATTTTACTCAATATTTCCGATATTAAAGAAATAAAAAGAAATTTTATTGAAATTTGACAAAAAGTATTAAAATATTTTTATATTTATATTATACAATTAGAGTTTTATTTAATTTAATACAATTAGACTAAATCAAATCTCAAAATCAGCTTTTAAAGTGGCAAAACGGTAAAACTATCATTACTTACTTTAATATGTAGTCTTTGAATGTTATGTACTGCTACTATTGTGGAAGCAAAACCTTGAGCGAGGCATGACATAACAATTTCCTTGCCCCAATCATCTATAATTTCTCCTTGTGTACCATTGCTTGCTTGAGATGTGACACAAGTTACAAAGAGTATCGTGGTAGCAACCTTGGCTGCATCCAATGTTGCTAAAACGTCACCCAGTGGCGGTACAATGATGGAAAAGCGTTGTTTCAACCTTGGTATACTAAATACACATATACACAAAATATGCATAAAGGATTAGTAAATACCAAATTTTTTTATTTACTCCATCAGTACTCAATAACAGAAAGAACAAGTTGTTTCTTGTTCCGTAGCTTACCCAATATGTCGAATGCCATTTGGACTAGTAGCAACATGAGCAGTTTCATCTGCATGCATTACGATAGATACAATATTGTTCATGTCTGTGTCACGCTGCAACGGTATAACGCAGATGAGGACAGGCGCTGAAGAAAAGCCACCGAGATTTCTTTTCTGCGCAAAGACTTGCTCACGTTTCTTCTTTCTATGTTGCAACAGTTGGTTTCTACGCGCATCCTTTCCAACATTTTTCTCAAAACGTTTACACAACTTTCTGACAACATTCTGTTTACCTATGCAAGAAAAAAAATACATGTTTGAGATGTAAAAAATACATGTCCTAATATCCTCTCAGAGATCAGTGTTTTACTTAAAACACATATAGAATTTGTACAAATATTTTTTTTTACAGGGAAAGCTTACTACTTATCAACTGAATGGAGCAGTGATACGTGACAAATTTTATATTCTTGTTGGAAAATTTGTTAATATTGCCATGCATGAACGGAAAATTCACCTTTGAGATCGTTACCGATGGCACCTTTACTTCGATGTCTTCCAGTTTTGTGTTGTTTATTAGATTGTTTGAGCGCACCTGGTCGATGCGTTTCTTGTTTCATCGTACTCATTGTAACTCTGGACTGTATGGCAACTCCGGTCCGAAGAGAAAAACAATTAATTGCATTAAACACCACGTGGTAGCTCGCGAGCAGTAGCAAGCAGTAACACGCGCACGCGACATGTGTAACCACTCTGGGGTGCGTTCCAAAATTCAACCTTGGTTACCATAATCTATAATGTGCGTGACATAAACTATCGCATTATGGTAACCAAGGTTGTATTTTGGAACGCACCCCTGTTACTGCAAATCTATATTCTATAGTTTATGACGTATAGTTTATGTTACGCACATTAAGCCCGTTCTACATTAATCGCAAGCAGCCAGTTGCGACTTAGGGCCAATTCCACAATTTACTTTAACCGAAGTTTAACTAACGATATCCAATAGGAGAGTTTTATTTTATATAAAACAAATTCTCCTATTGGATATTGTTAGTTTTAATTTCGGTTAAAATAAATTGTGAAATTGGTCCTTAAGCCTAGAGCACATGATGCTTTTTTACCTGCTGGATTGCTTGTTTATATCTGAGCTACGCGTCCTAATTGATTTCTATTGGTTCTTACAATCATGAGAGCCAATCAAGACGCATAGCACAGGCGCGAGTAAGTGCATGTTTTTAGATCTAAAGGAATATGCCAATAAGATGCGAGAGAGGTCATTATATCTAGAAAAACTATATTTAAAATTATACTATAGAAAAATTATCTTATCTTAGCAAAAAGTATTTCCAATAGTTGCAAAATAAACGTTCTGCTGAACATAGCCATTTGAATGTATGTGCATACATTTTGTACATACATGCAGCATAGTCTTTATATTTTTTAATAATTTTTAAATTTCCTGATTAAATAGCCATAATTAGTAATTTGCGATAATAAAAATGGATTTATATGAAAAAGGCAAAACCAACATCAGTTTACCACAACGCCTTCAATCAATCAATTTTGTCGAAGCCGAAAATGACATCATTAACACTCAAAAAGCTTTGTACAACTTAAAAATTGCAGAAATTAATAAAAGAATTCAAAGGTATTTATTTAAAAAAAAAACCATTATTTTATGTGTACATGCATATACATGTATATTTAATTTGCATGCTTTATATTTAATTTTTATTCTTTATTTCTTTGTTTCTATTAGTACTATTATTAATAAATATGCACAATTTAATTATTATTTACTGCATATCTTAAAAGAATTAGCCATTATATAATGAAGTTTCTTTTCACTCATTCATTGATTTCGTATTATATATTCTTAATTGTGGTCATGTATGATCATTTAACAAATGTGAATATTAAATATCACACAAATGATAATTTAGAATTTAGAATCATTGACTAACTATTGCAATATTTTCTAATAAAATAGTTTTCTCATAAAAATATAATTATATTTAAAGTATAACTATATGTTTTAATTTTCTTATATAATCTCTGTCCGTATATATAAAAAAACAGTAAGATTATTTGAAAAATAAGAAAAATATAATAAAAAAATAAGACAAATATAAATAAAATAAATCATTGCATTGTTTTTTCACAAATAGCAAAATTGCGATTACATTGTATATATTTATTTTTATATATTTTTTATACAATCATAAATAATTATACTTCAGTTATAATTTTATAATTATTAT